>MCJB01049698.1:28734-39702 GCA_002018475.1 Nicotiana obtusifolia
GGGGGGGGGGGGGGGAGATGGGGTACTACCGGCGGCGATATAGTGCCGTACCGGTTGGTGTAAGAAGGAGAAGGGTAGTTATATAAATATGTTGGGAAAATATAAATAAAAGTAGAGATTGGTTGGGGACTTGGAATCTTTGCTGACACTGCAAAGCTAAAGTGAAGTGTGTATTATAAAGGCAGCTGAGTGTATTATGGAATGATGATCTGTGATTTCTCTTGTATTTTATAAACATGTTTCTGTCTTTCCTTCCTGTGGAGTTTGAGACTCTACCGGCCTACCCTATTAAATTTATTCGCTAGCCATTTGGACAATAATTGAATTCCAGTTGAAAAGAGGTGCTCATTTGATTACTAAAATAAATAAATAAAAATGAAAGTTACTTTGTATATGAATTTCACCTAAAAAATAATTAAAATTTGTAAAAATTGAAAAATTTTGAGCTAAAGTCTTTTTGATATTTCCCGAATGTTGAAATTCAGTATTCAATATTTTCTTTTTGGTCCCTAAGAAAGTATTTATAGAAACTACAGGGTCAATGTTTTCATACACTTGTCCAAATAAGTATTGGTCAAACAAACGAGCAACCCTTGTTTAAAGTTCCATAATTCTACAATAATTTATTTCTTAATCTTTGAATAAATTAGTAGCGCTCCAACTCCATATAGTTTATGCGTCTAATTTTCTATGTAAATTTGGACTTCGATTGCCTAAAGTTTTTTGATAAAACTAATATACTAGGAAAAAAACAAACTGTACTATAATCAAATTTTTACAAGTAAAACTTAATATCTAAAACAATATACTTTAAGAACCTACTTTATTCACTCTGTAATAGTAGTGCCATATAAGTGGGGACTAAAAATGCATAATTTTCTGCATTATTAATTAGTTTAAAATCTATCGCTTTCTTAAAATTTGCCCCTAGCTATCTTCTTTTATTCATTCTTTCTGTTTCCTTTATCACGCATAAATTAAGAGGGAAGAAAGCGGAGTATTGAAGTTCAAGGTAACTTTTATACCTTTTCATTGAATGGTGACACTATCTTCGATTCTTCGTTGACGTATTTTGTTCAATCTTCACTCTCTTTTCTTGTTGTAATAATGCAATGTCTTTAATTTACTAGGTTTTGAGCATTTTGGTAATTTGGATTTACTTAACATAAAAATTCAAAAAAGTTTCGTAAAAGGTGCTCTCTTCATTTATTTTTATTTGTCCATTATATTAAAAATATATTTTTATTTTTAATTTATGAAGAATTAGCAAATCAAAAGAAAGACATAAATATTTTCATGTTTTATTCTTACCATTAACTATTCATTTCTAAAGATTTTTTTAAACACTATCATTATTGTGAGTGTTATGGTAAATTTTGTATTTTATTTATTAAATCTTAAAGTGAGTGTATAGTCTATTGTGAACAATTAAAAATGAACTTAGGGATATCAATTTGATCTGGGTATATTTATTGCAATGTATAAAGTTGAAGGGATATTAAGCTTCATACAATAAAGGGGCATCTAGCCTTTGTTTATTTCATGCATACGTGTGAATGTTCTTTCAATGTTTCTGCTATTTGCTTTATTTATTCATTCATTTTTAAGAAGCAGGATAATCTTTTAATTAAAGTAAACAGGATAGCACGATTAGTACAGGGATATTCTTAATTACCACTGCTAATAAGAATGCGGTAGATTCATGTTTTGTGAGGAAAATTTCGTTTCACCTGTCCTTCCTTATACCTTTTTTTTAAAAAAAAAAAATGGGGTGATTATTATCCACTTACAACTTATTTACCTTCAAAATCGGATAACAATTAGATTTATAAGTCATTTTACGGATACGTAGATTAATTTGACACATCGATAGATTGAATTATAAGTAAAACAAATAATAATAAAGTAAATTCAAACCGTGTGAATTGAACAGTTATAGCCTTGAGAAATAGACCTCACTCGAACTGAATATGATCCAAACAATGTCAAATACGGAAGAAAAGTAGCTGGTAGAAAGAAAATAATATTATAAGACTTTTGGGATGCGTGTTACAATGTGTTTTACAAATAATAGGACCCCCTTTATATAGGAGGAGAGTCCTACTCTAGGTATAACTCTATATAAGGTAAAAATCTCATGATTTAAGCAGTTCCATTGATACGTGCCGAGATTCCCGTCGTGATGCGCAACCGCTTACGGATATTTTAGCCTTCCGTTATTTTGGTTTGATGATGTTCTCTCGAGCTAATTTGGAGTCGGAGTCAGTTCCAAGGTCACGGACTCGGCAATCTTTGAAGGCGCATGTTCTAACCTCGTACCTAGGTTCAATGGAATCCAGGGTCGATCTTCAACCTATTATGTTTCACCCCCAGTCTGTCATGCAATAGGCGAGCTCGGTTTCTACCGTATACAGATAGTCCCTCGTTTTTCGGAGAGTAAATGACAAGAAACGATATGAGCCTCGGATTCTCACTATACGAGCTCCCGATTCTCACTCGGATAAATGACGACAAGTTCATGATATAAGTGATAAGAACAGTTAAAGCGTCTCATCAGTCCAGCCTTCAAGACATTAAATGTGCATTAGTTAACGGTCTGCCGCTTCAGGATATGAACCGTCGTTTGAGAAAACTATAAATACCTTTTTCATCCATTCATTAGAACTTTTACATTCAAACATTTACCCTTGTGTTTTCAAGAAAACTTCATCACTCTCATCTTCAAACTTCTTTCCTTCTGATTTTCTGAAAGCTTTCACAAGTTATATGCTAATTACGCCTCCTCTTTCATTAGCACCTTTTTTTCTCCGCTATTCAGAAGCAATGGCAAAGACTTTAAAATCCGTTCCTCAAAAAGAAAACCCTTCTTCCTCGAGACCGACTGAAAATGTTTCGTTTGTTGCCATTGAGAAGTCGACACCAGAACCCCCTCTAAATGTGTTCATCCCTGGGGGTGCCCAATCGGGCCGATTTTAAGGTTGAGAAAACTTCCTCGGTACCGAGTCGGTGCGAGCCGGTCTCGAGATACATATGTTCGATCTCCGACAGTATCCTCGAGAAAGTCAAGGATGACTGCAACTGGGTTGAGAAGTTCGTAGTGGTCCCTACCCCTTAGGAATTGATCACCACCCACGTGGAGGATTTTTTTTAAGTGCTTACACTTATCCTTTCACGCTAGGTCCTTTAGATCCAGTTATTATAGTCTTCTGCAAAAGGTACGAGGTGACTCTCGGGCAGATTCATCCTTCATTTTGGAGGATTGTAATTCTTCTTCGGCTCTTCGTGAACAAACTCGAGGGATGTCCCTTTACCATCGATCACCTTATGCGCCTGTATAATCCCCGACTCTATCGAGGGGGGCTAATAAAACTTGCGTGTTGGGCTAGCAAGGCCCCATTCTCGAGAATCGACGAGGATCGGGATCGAGGTTGGTTGGGCCGATTCGTTTGAGTGAAGACCTCGGACTTAATCCCAGCCAAGGACATGCCATTTACCGAGAAATAGAACATGAAGCGTAAGTACAACTTTGCCTTTAATGTTCTGTTCATGATTTTTCTTTTGCCCTTATTCTCATCAATTCCCTATGTTGCAGTTGTTGCTCGGATACTGGATGCAGTACCTCGAATCAAGGAGTGGGTCGAGAGCATCATGTCGTAAAATCCCTACTTTGAGCGCGTATGACGCGAACTTTCGGAAGGCCGGTGGGAGGCATGTTCTCATGGTGAGATTTTTCCTCTAAGTTACATTCGATCTTATTTTTACGTCATCGATTTCTAACTTGTTTCACTTTCTGTTTGCAGGTTATCAAAAGATGTTGAGATGATGCCTCTGTCTGGTGATGACGACACATTCACCGAGCCTCCTGCTCCGAAGCAGGATAAAGAGAAGAAAAGCTCCGAGCTTTTCGAGCCCCGAGTAGAAGAAAATGAGGAGGCGACTGGTGCAGAAATCTAAATAAAATACCAACGTCTGAGAACTCCCATCGGACTCGGTCTATCAACTGAGGATGAGTTCGAAGAAGAAGAAGACGACTCTGAGTAGATGACCCGCGTGAGGAGCACTACCGAGCTGCCTCAAACCAGGGAGGCCGATGAAGAGGCAGTGGCCGAGACCATCGAACTTGAGAGGGTCGAGCCCGTTTTGCCCCTAGCTAAGGCGGTCGACAGAGAGACTGTGGATGGTGCTTCTCGGGCAGACGATAATATACCAAAGGACATCCTTAGGGTGATAGATCTTTCTAGGTCACCATCATTCACCGACTCGATGATAAACGAATCCTAGATGCTGATAGGGCGCCCAAACGAGGGGCTTCAAGGGGCGATAGATTCCTTTAACAACTCCTTTAATGGTATGGACTATACCGCCTCGGAGGATGTTACCTGATTAGGTGATTTATCGGTGCCAAATAAGATGCCGTCTTCGGGAGTCAGCGGATCTTCTTTGAGTCCGAGATTGGTAGACTGGTTCCCAGCACCAAGCGCAGATCCTGACCGGAAGCGGTCAATCATCATATCCGTACCAGAGGATCGGGCTATCTCTGATGCTTGGTGACCGAAGAGGATCGGGCTATCTCTGATGCTTTGTCATCTATCTCTGATGCTTGGTGACCGAAGAGGATCGGGCCAAAATGAATGAGGTGGAGGCCTCTTGTCTTTTCAACGAGGCTTAACATGCATTGAATCGAGTAACTTCGAAAGCCTTTTTGTTATGTACTTAGATTAAATCGTGAACAATCATAACATTCTTCTTTGTGTTTGCAGGTCTCGGTGCTTCACCATGAATTATTTCTCCGAAATCGAGAAGAGTTGAACCAACACGAGGTCGAGATTCGGGAGCTTATTGATAAGAGGGATGCTTACAAGCTCCTTAGTGAGAAATTCCAGGCCGAGTTAGAAGCGGCTCGGAAGGAGCATGCCAACCTAGTCGCGCAGGTAAGACGAGTACTTAAACTTAGTGACGACGATTTAGACACGGTGGCTAACGACCCGAACCCGCAGATTCAAAAGAGACTTGGCCAGATCGAGCAGCTCCAGGATGAAGAGGACACGCTTAAAGCTGAGGCCGAAGAATGGAAGAAAAATATGGACCACCTGGCCTCGGAAAAGGACAATACCGGAGAACAACTGCTTCGACTGAGGTCCAACTCTGGGCTGCAAAAGAAAAGGCCTTGGTACAGGCCAAAAAGATCGAGTAGCTCCAGTCTCAACTGAGCTCGGCCGTCTCCGGCCAAGAAAATCTAGCCAAGGAAGTTGAGGTGGCCAAGTCGGAGATTATTGTGGTTAAGGCCGAGGCTGATGAGCGGGTGGACCAGCATAAGGCCGATGCCGAGGCGGCTCAGGACCAAGTGAGAAACTTGGTGGAGCATATGAAGTGGCAATCCCGAAGGGAGGCCCTCAAGGGAGTTTGAGCTCAGGGTTTTGGCCTGCTGTCTGAGATCGAGAAAGCCAAGGTATCCGAAGCCCAAGCCAGGAAGCTGGCTTACCCCGAGGAGGAAGATTCCGAGGGGTCTCAAGATTCGGGCAAGCTCGAAGATAGTGGAGACCCCGAAGGTGATGATGCAGCCCTCGGCGGAGATTAGGCCACTTAGGCTTTTTTATATTTGTATTTTTTTTGGCCGTTCGGCCTTTGTAAAAATTTTCATCGGGGTGTTTGGCCCTTGTTAAAAGAATTTTGTATAAATATATAATGCTTTCTTTCCCTTTCGCGGCTTTCAAATTTTTTCCTTTGCTTTATTATTTAAATTCACGAAAATCGAAGATGCCTTAGCACGAAATAATTAGGTTATATTTGAAGATTCAAACATACCTTGCCTTTACATTATTCTGTTTTAAGGCATTTTGGGGGTTCGGTGTTACTGTAAAATTCCACCCAAAGTAAGTAGTTGAGATTATAGTTCGTCGAGGGTAGCCTTTAGAACCGGTTATGAAAATTTTCTTTTCGAAGGCCTTATTTTTATTACGGGTGTCGGACGTCTCCGAGCCGTGTTAATATGGCCATAACCTTTTAATTCAGGTGTCGTCCAGGGGGCTTGCTTTCCCGAGTTATCCGGGATTGCTTAAGATAACAATCCCCGAGTGAGGATGGCTGTAACCTTTAAAATTCGGGGGTTTCCTAATAGGTCTTATGCCTCCGAGGTCTAATAGCTTGGATCGTTCGAGTTTGTTTTCGGACGGCAATACCCGAGTGAGAGAGTGATTGTTCGATCTCAGGTTTAAGAGGCCCTTGGGCTCGTTACCTTTTAGGGGATCGGAAGGGGAATTCCTTAATAAATGTAAATAAGAAATTTTTAAAAGACAAGATAATTGCAAGGAAAAAACTTCTATTTATTCTTGTGTAAAACAGTCATACATGCGTACATGTTTTATACTAGGGCTCGAGCAATCTATTGGGGCACAGTTCGTTTGACCGTTTGGCCTTTACAATAAATCCTATCTATCGAGACCCTTCCACCACGAAGTAATTTCCTTGCTAAAGTCGATATTAGGTTATGTTCGAGATTCAAACAAATCTTGCCTTTACATTATTCTTTAAGGCATTTTGGGGGTTCGGTGTTACCGAAAACTTCCTCCCAAAGTAAGTAGTTGAGATTATAGTTCGCCGAGAGTAGCCTTTACAACCAGTTATGAAAATTTTCTTTTCGGAGGCCTTATTTTTATTACGGGTCTCGGACGTCTCCGAGCCGTATTAATATGGTTGTAGCCTTTTAATTCGGGCGTCACCCGGTGGGCTTGTTTTCTCGAGTTATTCGGGCTTGCCTAAGATAACAGTCCCCAAGTGGGGATGGATATGGCCTTTAAAATTCGAGGGTTGCCTAATAGGTCTTATTCCCTCGAAGTCTAATAGCTTGGACCGTTCGAGTTTGTTTACGGATGGCAGTCCTTGAGTGAGAAAGTGATTGTTCAATCTCAGATTCTAAGTTAGCGCGATCCACTATTGCCTCATTAAAAACCTTACCGGAAAATCCATTGGGACAAAACCGGTTCAATGAAAAATGAGTGCAACGCGTGCTTTCAGATCTAAAACTTTCTACTGGTCCTTGTCGGTCACCTGCAAGCGTTAGTCTGAAATATAAATATAGAAAATAAATAAGGTCATACCTTTGCAGTAATATCATTTTAGGTGAGTTATATTCCAATTGCTCGGTAGTTGTTCCCCGTTCATCGTTCTGAGCTTGTAGGATCTTTTTTCGGTGATTTCGATGATATAATACGGTCCTTCCCAGTTCGGTCGATACTTCCCCTCGCGCGGGTTTCGGGTGTTCAATGTGACCTTTCTTAGAACTAAGTCCCCGACGTTGAAGTATCGAAGTTTGGCCTTTCTGTTGTAATATCTCTCAATTCGCTGCTTTTGGGCAGCCAACCGAACAAAGGCGGTTTCACGCCTTTCATCCAACAGTTCCAAGATCCTATTCATTGCCTCGTCATTTGATTCCTTTATTGCATATCGGAATCTGATATTTGGCTATCTGAATTCAACCGATGTTAGAGCTTCGACGCCGTAAACCAATAAGATCGGGGTGGCCCCGGTACTGGATTTTGAGGTCGTACGGTATGCCCATAGGACTTCGGGTAGGATTTCCTTCCACCTTCCTTTGGCGTCGGTTAACCTCTTTTTGAGGTTTTGGAGTATGGTTTTGTTGGTCGATTCGGCTTGTCCATTCCCACTAGGGTGATAAGGTGTTGACAGGATCCGTTTAATCTTATGATCCTCGAGCAACTTGGTCACTTTGCTACCGATAAATTATTTCCCGTTGTCACATACGATTTCGGATGGCATTCCGAACCGACATATGATGCGGTCCCAAATGAAGTCGATGACCTCCTTTTCCTTGACCTTCTCATAAGCCTGGGCTTCGACCCACTTAGAAAAATAACCGTCATAAACAATACAAATTGAGCCTTACCTGGTGCCCACGGAAGGGGGCCAACAATGTCCATTCCCCACTTCATGAACGGCCATGGTGATAAAATCGAGTGGAGCAGCTCCCCGGGTCGATGGATCATCAGAGCGTGTCTTTGGAATTCATCACATTTTCGAACGAACTTCTTTGCGTCTTTTTCCATGTCAATTCAATAATAATCGGCTCTAATTATTTTTTGAACTAGCGATTCGGCCCTAGACATATTGCAAGTGGGACATCAAATGTTCTTCTGAACAAGGTTCTATCTTTGGACAAGCTAAATCGGGCCGCCTTTGTACGCAGGGCCCTCGACTCTTTTGGATCCAAGAGAAGTTTACCAGATCTAAGATATTCTACGTACTTATTCCTCCAGTCCCAAGTTAGGCTCGTCGAGTTGATCTCGGCGTGACCTTCTTCCACCACTGATCTCATAAGTTTTATGACTTCTCCCGAGTTGAACTCGTCGTCTTCAATCGATGACCCCAAGTTAGCGAGGGCATCGACCTCGTTGTTTTGATCCCGAGGTACGTGTTGCAAAGTCCATTCCTTGAACCGATGTAATATCACTTGTAATTTGTCCAAGTATCTTTGCATTCGTTCCTCTCTGACCTCGAATGCTCCATTGACTTGGTTTACCATAAGGAGGGAGTCACACTTGGCTTCGATCACTTCCGCTCCAAAGCTCTTGGCTCATTCAAGGTCGACAATCATGGCCTCATATTCAGCCTCGTTGTTAGTCAATTTCACAGTCTTAATAGATTGTCTAATTATATTACCTTTTGGTGGCTTTAATACAATGCCAAGTCAGGACCCTTTTGCATTTGAGGCGCCGTCCGTGAAGAGGGTCCAAATTCCTGAGGAAGTTCCTGATTTAATCAACAACTCTCTTTTGACCTGGGGTATTAGGGCCGATGTAAAGACGGCCACAAAGTCTGCTAAAATTTGAGACTTAATCACGGTCCGAAGTCGATACTCAATATCGTACCCACTTATTTCTATGGCCCATTTGGCCAGTCGGACCGAGATTTCAGGCTTATGCATAACGTTCCTCAATGGGTAAGTAGGTACGATGCATATAGGATGACATTGGAAGTACGGTTTTAGCTTCCTAGTGGCGCTTAACAAAGCGAGCGGCCAATTTTTTTTCCAGGTGATGGTACCTAGTTTCGGCCTCACCTAAGGTTCTACTAACATAGTAAATTGAAAATTGTGCACCTTGCCCTTTCCGAACTAGGGCTCCACTTACCGCTATCTCCGAGACCGCCAAGTACAAGTACAGTTGTTCGTCCACCTTCGGTGTGTGAAGCAGGGGCGGGCTCAATAAGTACCTTTTGAGTTCCTCCAAAGCTTGTTGGCATTCCGAGGTCCACGAAAAGTTGTTCTTCATCTTCAACAGGGCGAAGAATCGGTGGCTTTTGTTGGATGACCTCTAGATAAATCGCCCTAGGATGTCCACGACCATGCGCTTTGATCTTATCATGATTGATCTCGATTCCCTACCATAAATCCGAGGAACTTACCAGACCCTACTCCAAACACATATTTTTCTAGGTCTAGCTTCATGTTGTACTGCTTCAGTACACTGAATGTTTCCTGCAAATGTCTTAAATGGTCCTTTGTGTGAGCCCGTGATTTTTGCCCTGCCCGAAATACTCCCACATAAAAAATCAATAAATAGCTTTAATTAGGTATCGGCCATTTGGTCAATTAATTAATTAATTATTGAAAACACTCAGAAAATATTGCATTTTAGGACTTATTTTTACATTTTTAAGATTGAATTAATAATTAAGTGCTTTACAAAATTAAAAATCACAAAAAATGATTCATTTTATACTTTATTTAATTTCTAATCTTTAATTAGTAGATCCAAGGACTAATATAATTTTTTGTAAATAATTACTTTGGATTAATTTTACATTTTTAGGGGTTAATTAAGGTTAAAAACGAATTGGGCCACAATTTCAAAAGAAATGAGCCCAAATGCCTAGCCCAAATCAGCAGCCCAACCTCATTTAACCTTTGCTTCATCTGGACCGTTGATCACAATATGATCAACGGCCAGGAATCAACCCACCCCAAAATATAAAACCTAAAACAAACCCTAAACCTAAACCTAATCTCCCTTCCCCCTTTCTGCCACTCCCCCGCCGCTGCCTCTGTCCAAGCCCCCCCTTCCCGCCGATTTCACCACCAAACTCGCCCAAAATCGGACGAGTTGAAACCCCAACTCGTCCGTGGTCCCCTCCCTTTCCCCACGTACCCCTAGCCCTAACGAACCCCTGACAAACAATATTGCACTCGAGTGTGTAATTGATTTGGGGACCATTTTTCGGATCAAATGGGAGCCGTGGATTGATTCTCAATCGATCCTCGCCTTCCATTTGTCCCGATTTGGTTTTAAAAATTATTTTGGAGATTCTCAGACGGGGTAAGTTTTGGGATTTTTTCCTTTTTTTGTTGTTTTTTCGAGTTTTCTTGGGGAGGAGGGTTTGAGGAAGCTATATATATATATATCCAGGTTTATATTTTAGGGAGGTCTTTTTTTTATGGTTGGAAAATTGGGAGGTTTTCAGATTTTAGGTGAAAAGAACCGAAGTCTTATTCTTCCTGTTTCATTCTGTTTTTTTAGTGGGGTTTTGAAAATACGAAAAGGCATTTGAGTCGAACTCAAGTTTTCCTCCTTCTTCATTTCTGTTTCAACAAATCAAAAACAAAAAAAAGGGGTCAGTCATATTCCGTATGCTCAAAAATCAGAAAATTAGTATTTCTATTTCGAAATCGGAATTCGACTTGGGACTTAGTCGAGGTTCGTCACTAAACTGAAGGTCGTCACTCGAGGTCAGCCCGCGGCTCCTTATTTCAACATCCAGGAGTAAACGAGATTCTAGTTTTCAGGTTCATACTTCATTTTCTACTTTTTTATGAATCCGGATACTCTGTTGGTATGATTTAAATGATTTGTTAGTATGATTTGAATTATTTGTCTCCTATGCTTTGAATGTTCTTAGTTTCTTTTACATGTTGAGGTTCTTTTCAAGCTAAATATTCGTTTAATTAAGACAATC
>MCJB01049699.1:0-22373 GCA_002018475.1 Nicotiana obtusifolia
GTTATGGCTAACTTATTTTGATTTCTGCATACTTAGATGGTCGTGTGAGGCCAAATTGCAATTGTTATATGTTGTGTGGCCATGTGTGGCTTTGGATATTGGTTTGAGCTTCTTGACAGGTTTTGGATAGTCCTGTTTACAGAGGAAACTCTGTCGAAATTTTTAAAAAAATTTTGAGTTGAGATATCCCTCAACATTCGAGGACGAATGTTTTTAAGGGGGGAAGGATGTTACACCTCGTGTGTTCGTGCGTTGTCGTATCGTAAGGTTGCTAACATGGTAAGAAAGTATTTTTTTTTTGAGGTATTTAAATATGATGATAGTCATACGTTAAGTTTTGAAGTCAAATGAGTTGTGACACGGAAGTTGAAAAAAGTTTGTCGCAAGTTACGCTTGTAAATTTCACTGAAATTTGGGTCAAATGTGAAAGAGCTTTTCTATCAATATAATTGGAGTTATGGGGTGATCCACCTATCAAATTGAATATCTACGGGTCTAGTTTCCAGCGCATTTAACCGTTTGTCGATACGATATCCGAGTAGAGAGAAATTCGCATTTCCGTACAAGGGTGCAAACTGCCACAGAAAAGTGGGCCCCACTTAAGTGATATAAATAGAGGCCTCCAACGTTTTTGGCCCTTATTTTCATCAAGACTAAACCCTAGATCAGCACTTATACTCTCCCAAATTATTCTCCATCAATCAAAATCAATTTCAAAGGCAAATCAACTGATTACAACATAAGGAATCACATGACAATCATAATATCGTAGACTTCTCGTTGTTTTGATATTCGGGAGAAAGCTTTGTCTGGAAATAACTCAAGTTGTAGAGTATTATTCAACTTTTTAGGTATGATTTAACCTTCTCTTCATCTCTTTGAGCCTTACAAGTAATTAAACCTAGAAATTGGGTAGAAACCCCCATAGAATGAGCTTTTTGCGATTCTTATGAACTCTTATGGACTTGACTTTCTTGTTGGGCTGTTTTATGTAGTTTTAACTTGTTTCTTGGAGTTATGGTGGTATGGGTAGGATTTCACTGATGAGGGGGAGTAGGAAAGTAAAAATTTTGTAGTGCTTTGCGGGAAAATTGAGCTACAAAAGAGCCTACGAACTTATGCCCGCGAGTTGCTTGCTTAAATGTCTAAGTGAAGACTCTCATGAGCTATGAGTTTGATTTGATCTCGAATAGTTCATTTTGTGTAGGTAGCCATTCATAAGGTGTTCAAGGACCCGGAAGACGCGTATAGCTCTATCAACGAGGTATGTAGGGTCCTTCTTTATATTTTTCGGCATGACTAGAATTGAATGAACGTTTATTGGATTGTTTCATCAAATTCGAACTGCTCCATTCCAAATTGATAAATATGATTAAATCTACCCTTTCACATGAATGACTCATATCGAAGAAGATTTAAGTATTCTCATCCTTCCTTGTTCATCACTCAAAGAGAATTAAAAATTCTTTTGTTCGTTCTTTTTCCGACGTCCATATTGATCATGGTTATTGTTAGCTTGAACATGATGTCTACTTCAAATAAATCCGTACTACGTAGCTTTCATGTTTCTTGTGCTGGTTGTCTCATGGTTGGAAACCAAAGGACGTAGGGACAATAAAGATAGTCGAAGGATAACGGCAATAGGTCACTTCGACTCTTGTCATGATATCTCTTCTGAGGTCGGTTTTGCATTGCACTTATGTATATATATATGTGTGTTTATTTTCATTACCGAGTCGCGCTATAGTCGGCCTGGTAGGCACTTATATATGCATCTAGACATGTTTCTTCTTTACCGGCCGTGTTGTAGGCGGCTGGGTAGGCACGTAGCTGTGCATTGCCACTGATCAGTTGGGCAGAGATGATATTGTGATGATGAGCTCACCCCACAGAGGGATTTATTATTATTGTTATATGATATGATATATATACCTCCACAGTGAGGAATGATTTTACGAGCACGCATTTACATTTATGTTGTGGATATGGTCGCCCTCAGTGGCTTTGAACAGAGTTTCAGGTTATTTGTAAATCTCTTCTCATATTATTTACCTTATTTGTGCTTGTCCTTGCCGCCCTACATATTCAGTACATATTTCATACTGACGCCTTTTGTGCGCTGTGTTCATGCCCACAGGTGCTGATAGACAGGCCGGCGTGCCTCTGCAGTAGGACACTGAGATCAGCAGTTGAGTGTCGCACTCCACTTCTTCGGAGTTGCTGGTTGTGAGTCTATAGGTACAGATGCATATGTATATGTATTGTTTTGGGTATGTCGGGGCCCTATCCCGACTTGTTGATATTGTGTTGCTCTTTTAGAGGCTTGCAGACCAGTTGTTAGTGTATATATGTTTTGCATGGCCTTGTCGGCCCCCTGTACAGTTGGCATGACTATATAGTCTTGTTGGCCTTAGCTATATATGTATATGTATATATATATATATATATATATAGGTTGTTGTTGGGTTCATTTATGTGTAGGATTATACATTTGGTTCTTTTTAGTGTCATATTGCAGCCTTGTCGGCCTATTATTCATATTACATGTCACAGATACTATTGTTGGTTCGCTCAGGCCTTCGGGTGCCGAGTGCCGGCCACACTCCCCAAAGTTGGGGTGTGACAATATTATTCTTGCATGTGGCATATTTGGACAAATATAAGGACAAAATTCAAGAAAGGTTATCTAAAGTTAAGCGAATTGTACTTTGCCACGGCACGATCATACACTCTCGATGAATTTAATGAAAGAATGTCAAAGATTGAAGAGATCGACACATGTATTAAAGAATACCTATATGATGTTGGTTATCACAAATAGTCTCGGTTACATGCAACAATGAACAGAACATGGGCGATGACATCAAATATTGCAGAATCCTTGAATGCGACAACCAAAGATGCAAAAGAGCTGCCCGTAGTTCAACTATTAGAGTACATGAGGACACTTCTTGAATGTTCGACTAATGAAAAATTATTGAATGCAAAGGATACTTTCACATACCTTGGGAAAAAAATGCGACAAAGTGTTAGAGAACAACATGACTTTATCGCAGAATATGAGAGTAAATTATGGTCCATAAAATTAGATCACTAATTTTATTAAACTAAATATGTACTGATAATTGTAGATATATTATTGTATAATTATAATTATTTTGTTTTTAGCAAGTGCTGATAACTTATCGATATTTGTAATATAATTGCATGTGACGGCTTCAACAGATTATATTCATACTGCAATAGATGGTGTCAAATGCTTCATTGTTTGTCGGAGATGTAGTTGTGGACAATTCCAGCTTGATGAACTTCCTTATCCACTGCTTTGCGACTTTGAGGCACAGAAATGACTCTTATGATAACTAATGCTCTCCTTATTACACGAGGGAGAGCCTTCTGCA
The DNA here is from genome assembly GCA_002018475.1 of Nicotiana obtusifolia. Lineage (NCBI taxonomy): Eukaryota > Viridiplantae > Streptophyta > Magnoliopsida > Solanales > Solanaceae > Nicotiana > Nicotiana obtusifolia. The sequence goes on from MCJB01049699.1 coordinate 3,402, forward strand.
GACTTCTGAAATACATGCAGACCCTCTACCTGATGAACGAAAATGGGATGTGCCACAACATATAGCAGACAAAGTTGTCCTGCCACTTACTGAAAAAAGGAAGCCAGGGAGACCTAAAAAATAAAGATAAAAACTATATGATGAAATAAAGGCAAAAAAGTACAAGGTATCATGTGGCAACTGCGGATAAGAAGGGCATAACAAGAGATCTTGTAGGAATGCTCCAAAAAGGAAATAAGAATTGATGTAGTTTAAAGAATTTTTTTTACTGAGTACTGTTGATGATAATCTGACCCTTAAGACATATTCGGTTGTATTTGTTCTCTTTTGGGAAATTATAGTTGCGGTATAATTGTGTAGCTAATTTGAATAAAGTTTGTCCCCTAATATGGATGTTTGATATACAGATTTTTACTCTTAATGCCATTGGTTTGTAGTAGGTTTTGCATTAATAACTGTATTTATTTATTAATTTTAAGCTTTAATTTATAATACTGCTAAATTTGAATGGATATTGTACTGTTGTATATTAGTTGTAGACAAAATTACATTTATTGTGTAAAGAAATTGTTAGCTAAGAGTAGCATTATATCGTTGCTTAAAATTTTATTTAATTGTGCAGCTAAACGTTTGAGACCTTATATTTAGAGTAACAATTTTTCACATAATATGTTATGTATATTCTAATATGCTAAAAGAAGACAACAAAAAACATATATTATATAGTATCAATAAGGAGATCAAGTACTTATAACTTTTAACAAAAATCATTCTACACATGTTTTGGTATGTAAGTAGGAGAATTCTGGACAAAAGAACAAACATAACTTGAAACTACTTTAGTACAATTCTGCTTCAAATAAATTGTAGCTGAATTGTTCTTAGTAAACACTTTCCCTACAACTTTAATACAATTTAGCTACAATTAAACACTTTCCCTACAACTTAGCTACTGAATTAGGTAACTAATTTCTTCTGTTCCGGACTCTTGTTCTCTCCCTCACAACTGGTGTACCTTTTCTTCTTGATAATCTTCCAGTAACCACACTTTCACTAATTGCACCAAGCTCTTACTTTTTTCTTACATAATCCCAAAGGAGCGCTCCATAGCGTCTACAATGGTGATCAATATCAGAAAGGTCTTCCTTTGAAATCGAGAGCTATCTCATGCTGAGATATTCTACAAAAGCCGTCATGTATACACCGCAATCACTGCAATAGATATTATGGGAAAAGCTTTAGCATTCAATGTAAAATTCAATTGGGAAAACTAAAGAAAAACCAGCGCATACAGTGATACCTCTTTTTGCTTGGGTATCTCACCGACCAACCATTGAATTTCAAGAGGGTCAGTAACACCTTTTTCAATGTATGCCTTTAATATCTAGACGCTTGACATAAAGCCGGTGCATAACAAGTAGAGGGGGATCGTAACAGCAAACTTGTCGACAACAGATTCAACAAGTTTGTGATTACGAGAGACCATAGAATCATAAACATTTAGAACCCTTTTGGTATTTCCAAATACAATCAACAACCAATGAAATTTCTCAATAATATTGATGGGAATAATCAGAAAATCAACTTTGTCTCATGCAATATTTACAAGTAATCGGCACCCAATATGTATTCTGATACGACGTCCTGGGGTTTGACAACAGCAAGCTTCCTATCAGCAGGAGCATTCATGTACCTCTCATAAATTTGTTCTATTCTGATCTTGAACATACAGTTAGTGGTTGTAAATCGAGTTCTGTTTTCAGGACCATACTTTCCTCTCTTCCTCAAATAGCATAAAATAACATCAATGTGCTCAACCCAGGGTATGAACTAACCATCTTATTCAGGATTTGTCCAGGATGTGCCAAAGTATAAAACCAGTCCTTCCTATCAACTTTCTCCATTCTAAGATCAAACCACGTGTTGAGCATCCTATCTTTTATAGTATAAGGTGTCTTCTTCCTATTTAAAGACATAGAAAAACTAATTAAAATGTATTTGCAAATGGAAATCCATAAATTCTATGCCCTCCATAATATTAAAAAAGTGTAAAAACTAACCTCTTTGAAACCATGTCGGTACCAAGATATAACCACTTATTGAATTCTTCCAACAAATCAGGATTAACATTGTCGCCAATAACCCTAGTAAATAGATGCTTGATGTTGAAAATCGGGGGAAGTTTCTTCCACCAGAACTGAAATAAGGGAGAAAAGGGGATCTGACATGCTTTCCAGGAACCCTTGTTCTTTCTTGCTGTACATGGTTGTTTCAGCTTCATGAATCTAGCCGAACTTATCGATTTGTGAAAAGTTCTCAGGCAGCTCAAAATCATCAAGGTTTATTGGCATTTTTTCAGACTTGGAATCATTGTCCGAGTCAGCTACATTAATGAAGTCGACTGGTTCACTTACAAAGTTAAAAACAAAAGTAGTAATATGGTATGTTGCTTGCATCATATATGTTGGAAAATTATAAATTATATAAAAGTTGTTATTTTTTCTACAATCATAATGTAATAATTAATACCACTGAAATCTTCGTTGTAATCCTCTCCTTGATGGGAAACATTTGCTTCTTGAATTAGAGAGTGCAAATGCATAGTCTTATTTTCTGTGACAGAAAATTTATACAAGTTATAGAATTGTATGGATTTTGTTTAAACATAATAAAACAAAAAATACAAATGTATGAGGTTATACCAATTAATTCTTCATTGAAATGCTCTCCTTGTGTGGCAACATTTGCATCCTGATTTGGAGAGTGCAAATGTATAGTTTCCTTATTTGTCACAACAAATATATACAATGAAAGAGAATTGTAGGTAATTTGTTTTAACAGAAATAAGATGTTGATAACTTGTAGTTAAGTTGTAGTTAAATTGTTGAAATAATTTCATGTAGCTGAAATATAATATATACTGTGAAATATGTAGAAAAAATATATTAAATCATACATGCAGTTCCTTTCTTTAATACCTCTTGAAATTGGGAAAGATAAGTCAACACCTATCGGACATGATACAGGAATATTCTCCTCTTTTAGAATGTCAGATATATGTCTTGTACATACAATAACAGTGAAAATATAATATAGATTATTTGTTGATAATTTAGTAATATGTTTAACCTTTGTAAGTCATGTCATTAAATTGTATTAAAATTGCTCAAATACCAGTTTTAGTGTTGTTGTCCAACATTTGTTTCGCACTATTTCCAAGATACTGTTGTGTGTTCTTTGCTTTGAAATGCTCATAATGTTTTCCGGAACTGCCACTAACCTGCAGGCAGATCTGTGAATGCTAATATAAACATAAACATGGTATATATTTCTTTTTAAAATGACTATATTTTAAATGACACCTTAGCATCGATGTTAGTATCCTGTTGACTGTTAGTTGCATGTAACACACTCTTGATGGAATTAGTGAATAGCTCTCGCATGCAACCTAGTTTTCAAAAACCTAGAAAATCAAAAAAGCTTAGAATGTATCTGATAATATGAGGCTTACAGAAATATACACAAGCCTAAAAATCTTGAATTTAGGTATACCTCTTTCTTGAACAATCCAAGGTCTAAACCAACCTAAGGCTAAAAATTAAAAGAATTAAAGAAATATTTGTCATATATAAATTACAAAAAAAAAAACTAGCAATATCATAAGTTGTTACCTTATCAACATCTTTTCTTAATTTTTTTAATTGTTGCAGAATTACCGATTTGTCATCTATTTCCATAGACTGCTTGGTTCCAGATGAAGATGGAGCATTTCTCGGATCCTCGGCTTGCGTTTCAGCTTCTTCAACCATATAGTCAACTTTGTCTGGCAAGTCATTCTAGATAGTTCTTCTGGGGCTTCAATCATGTTGGTGAATTGAGTGAAAGAATAATATAAGGGAGTTAATCAACATATGTATATAATTTATAGTTATATTATCTGTACCATAAACATGTGAAATTATTGTGCTAAATATGTTAATATTTTGTGTTACTATTAACGTATGTGAAAAACTTACCTTGATCCAGGATGATTTGATCATCCACTCTTCCAATGCAGAAATTCATATCTTGTCTTTTATTGCTGTCCGGTTAAGCATACGGGGGATCGAATCACCAACTCTTGTAGCAATATCTGTGTTAACTGTAGAGCAACGCTCATAAAACCAGATTTGCATAGCGAGGGGAAAACCTCGAAGAAGATAAAAATGGACAGATGGAGTCAAATTATACCCTCCTGCATCAAGACACACCCGACACTGATCCGAGAAGCATCACAATACATTGTATAAGAGCTAGAAGCTGAAGGCAAAACTAGAAGTGGGGAGCTATGGTCAAGGAAGAATTGAGCTTCTGAAAGCTCTCCTCACCCATCCGACCACCTGAATGGAGCACCCTTCTAGGTCAATTTGGTCAAAGGCGCTAAAATAGACGAGAAACCCTCCATGAAGCGACGATAATAACCGGCCAAGCCGAGAAAACTCTGAATCTCAGTAGCTGAGGACAGTCTGGGCCAATTCTGAACCACCTCTATCTTCTTTGGATCCACCTTAATCCCCTCATTGGACACCACGTACCCCAAGAACGCCACCGAACTAAGATAAAACTCACACTTGGAGAACTTGGCATAAAGCTTCTCCCCCCTCAGTCGCTGCAACACAATCCTCAAATGTTGGGCATGCTCCTCCTGGCTGCGAGAGTACACTAGGATATCATCAATGAATACTATGACAAACGAGTCAAGATAAGGTTGAAATACACTGTTCATCAAATGCATGAATGTTGTTGGGGCGTTGGTCAACCCAAAAGACATCACAAGGAACTCATAATGACCATAACTGGTCCTAAAGGTCGTCTTTAGAATATTTGAGTCCCGAATCTTCAACTGGTGATACTCAGATCTAAAATCAATCTTAGTGAACACCCTCGCTCCCTAAAGCTGGTCATCTAGATCATCGATACGCGGAAAATGATACTTGTTCTTGATTGTAACTTTATTCAACTGCCTATAGTCGATGCACATCCACATAATACCATCCTTCTTCTTCACAAACAGAACTGGTGCACCCCAAGGCGATGCGTTAGGCCTAATAAACCCTTTATCAAGAAGTTCTTGAAGTTGTTCTTGCAATTCCTTTAACTCAGCTGGTGCCATACAATACGGAGGAATAGAAATGGGTCGAGTGCCCGACACCAAGTCAATACCAAAGTCAATATCCCTGTAAGGCGGCATGCCCGACAGGTGTGCAAGAAACACATTCGGCAAGTCTCGCACCACCGGAACAGAATCAATAGTAGGAGTATCAGCACCAACATCGCTCACAAAGGCTAAATAAGACAGGTACCCCTTCTCAACCATCTATTGAGCCTTTAGAAATGAAATAACCCTGGTAGGAACATAATCTAAAGTACGTCTCCACTCTAACCGTGGTAATCCTAGCATAGCCAGCATTACAGTCTTGGCATGACAATCAAGAATAGCATGATAGGGCGAACATTAGTCCATGCCCAAAATAATATCAAAGTCTACCATACTGAGAAACTATAGATCTGCTCTGGTATCGAAACCACCAAGAAGAACTAAACACGACCGCTACACACGGTCAACAACAATAGAATCTCCCACAAGTGTAGACGCATAGACAGGAGAACCCAAAGAATCACGGGATACACCCAATACAGAGCAGAATAAGATGACACATATGAATAAGTAGAGCCTAGATCAAATAAGACTGATGCATCTCTATGACAGATCGAAACAATACTAATGATGACTGAGTCGGAAGCAACCGCCTCCGTCCTAGCAGGAAGAGCATAATATCTAGCCTGGCCTCCTTCTCTAGGGCGATTACCTGCCCGACCTCCACCTCTAGCTGGCGGTGCAGGTCTGGTGGCAGCAACCATGGACTGAGAAGCTTGAGGATCCCATGGAATACGCGGAGCTTGAGTAGTTTGTGGAGGTGCACCCCTCCTGAATCTGGGGATATCCCTCACCATATGACGAGTGTCACCACACTCAAAACAAGCTCTTGGAGGACGTGGATGCTGAGGCTGGCTTGGGTATTAAAATAACTGATATTGTATTCGAATAACTGATAGTGTATTTGGACTTTAGGTCCTTTCATTCACTCATTAAGAAAGAAGAGTTTTCCTCTCGTTTCTCTCTCTTCGTCTGATTAACCCTACTTTCCCTCTCTACATTTCTGGTTCAATCTTTGATCTTAACATGGTATTAGAGTCATGGCGTGTTAGATCTACTTCTTAGTTTGTGTGCGGTACTATTCGTAAGGTTTTTCTACTGGATTCCATCTCGATTCTGGTTGTCAAGACCCAAAATCCACAATAGGTCGTGATGGCGCCCAACATCGTCGTTAGGCAAGTCAACAGTGAACTAACAACTTAGTTATTCATTTTATTTTTTTAAAATCATGAAAGTTGTTAGGTGGAGAGATAAATACGTTAAAGTTGTAAATCAATACAATTTAAATATTATACAAGTAAAAATGTATCGAGGTTAAGAAAACCATTAACAAATCATAGATTATCCAAAAAATCGGTGTCACAAGTGCATGAGCATTTACTAAGGAGTACAATAATAATACAACATCTGTCTGGAATATAAATAAGGCAGGATAAAGTAAATAGTACGATGGAGACTCTATGGGTTGTGATACGTAGCTTGGAATGTAGCTCACCATATAACCTCCTCAGTAGCTGCGCATACACGCCCAGATGACCACCAAAATGAACCTGTCAGATCCTACACATTTAGTGCAGAAGTGTAGCATGAGTATGTAAATCAACGCGTACCCAGTAAGTATCTAGCCTAACCACGGAGAAGTAATGGTGAGGGGTCGACATCGACACTTACTAGAGGTCCGATACAGCAGTATGCTAAATCTTAAATAGATATGAAGCACAAAAGAAATAGTGGGATGAAACGGTAACCAGCATAATCATTCAAATTTCTTTTATCGATATAAACTTCTCAATCTCGTATCCTATCTCAACGGCTCGGAAAATATCAAGTGCCAATATCAAATGAATCAGAAATACCATATAAAATGCAAGTCATCAGTGGAAGGATAGTCTCATGAATATTCGAACTGCTAGCGATATAACGCACGATTATGCCAAGGTCGTACGGCCCGATCCCATAAGAAATATGATATTGCCGAGGCGAACGGTCCAATCCCATATTAATGTGTACACTACCGAGGGTCGAGCGACATGAACTATAGATGCATCTATTATACTGCCCAGGCGAACGACCTGCTCCTATACAATGTGGTACAAAATCCTGCCTCGGGGAATGGCTCGATCTCATTAGAATAAGAAGCTTTAGTGGGTCCTTGACCCCACTCGCGAATAAACGTGTGAGTTACGAACTTTAAGAAAAGCTATGAGATGAAAACACACAACGCGGGAGGAATTCATAAGGGAGGCACAAATTATTCTGCGGGTTATCAAGTAGCTCATCAAATTTCTACAATAGCAAGTCTATCACCCTATGCAAGTCTAGTCTCAAGTCGTAACGCGAAATAAAGGAATTAAACGAGCAAAGATAACTCAAATAGTACAATTATAGCATTGCGTGAACCTAAGTCTACGTGGATATAATCAAGAATTCTAGCATATGCACGGACACTCATCACCTCATACATGTGTAGCTCCCACAACATGTAGCACATAAGAATATAGCACCTACGGGGTAAATTCTCCCTCACAGGGTTAGACAGGAGACTTACCTCGCTCCAAAATTTTATAACCGGCTCTAATGTCTCTCTAACGCTTCAATTCAAAGCCAAACGATCCAAAACTAATCAAACAATTTTCAAATCAATCAAAATATACTCCAATGCTTATAATTAATCAATTTATAACAATTCCCAACTCCGCTCGAAAAGTCAATAAAGTCAACAATCGGGCCCACGTGCTCGAATTCCAAAAATTTTGGAAAATAAACTCTACCCATAATTCCATGAACTCAAATATATAATTTATCCAAAATTCTATGTCCAATTTCGTGGTCAAAATCCAAAACACGATTTCTGGGTTTTCTACCAAAATTCCACAATTTCTACTAATTTTCATGTTTAAATTCATATAAAAGCCATGTATTTAACTCACAATATGTAGATATCACTTACCTCAAGATCGATGATGGAAATGGCTCTCCAAAATCGTCCCAAGGTCGGCTCCCATGGAAGAAATAAGGTGAAAATTAACTAAAGCCCCGATTTAAAACAAGTCTGCCTAGAATTCCCTTCTTCGCGATCGCGGAAAATGCCTAGCGGTTGCGAAGCCCAAAAATGCCACTGCCCCAAAAACCTTCTTCGCGTTCGCAGCCTGAACATCCCATTCGCGAAGCATCACTGCCCCGACCCTCTGTGTTCGCGTAGGACAAAGGCCTACTGTCTCATTTCCTCCATTTCCTCATCGCGATCATGGTTGGGCCTCCGCATTCGCGGAGCACTGCCAGGCCAACCTACGCTTTCGCAGACCCATCTTCACATTTGCGTAGGGCAATCAGCTGCCCCCTCCAATTTCCTTCTTGGCGATCGTGGGACAATCTTCGCAATCGCGAAACACACCAGCACACCAGCAGCAAAAAATCATCCAAACTTGGTCCGAAACCATCCAGAAAACACCCGAGGACCCTGGGACCCCGTCGTTCCTACTAACAAGTCCCAATACATGACGCAAACCTGCTCCTGGCCTCAAATCACACCAAACAACATCAAAACTATGAATCGATGATCGAAACCTTCTTTAAACTTTCAAACATTCAAACTTCGACGAATGCATCCGATTCATACTTAAATATTCCGAATGACGCCAAACTTTGCTAGCAAGTCCAAGGCTCGGAACCTCAAACGGACATCGATAACATCAAAATCCACTTCAAACCAAACTTATAAAATTCTAAAACCTTCAAAATGCCAATTTTCCATAATAAGCGCTGAAATATTCCTGGACCAGTCGATACTCAACCCAAACACGCGCCCAAGTCCGAAATCATCATACAAACCTATTGGAACCTTCAAATCCTGATTCTGAGGTCGTTTACTCAAAATTCAAACCTTAGTCAACTCTTCAAACTTAAAGCTTCCGAATTGAGAATTTTTCATCCGAATCATCTCCAATCTTCCCGAAATTCGATTCCGACTACGCGTACAAGTCAAAATACATGAAGTGAAGCTACCAAGTCCTCAAATCTCCGAATGACGCGCTAGAACTCGAAACGACCGATCGAGTCATTACATTGGTGTTCGTCGGAGATCGGAACCTAGGGTTTTAGACGATAGAATTTGTTGATAAAGAGGATGCCTTTCTTTAAATTACGGTTGTGATTTGTTCATTTTGGGCTGCATATACCTTTTCAACTTTTCTTCTCAACGATTTTGTCTTGCTTCTTTGTTTTAGCTTAAGCTCGTCCCCTTCCGGTGGTGAGCAGTGCATTTGGTAACATTGTTTTATTTTTTTTAGCTCCTTATTTGCTCGTTGTTGTTATTCCATATCTGGCATGTGTAGTTCTGTGTTGGAAATTATAGTTACTGAGCTTCTACGTCACTATTGTTAGTAATCTGGTCCTATTTGTTTATTTTTGTTTGTTGTCACTATGATGAATGGTTTTGAGAGTACAGTCGATGGTGTAGGAACTTCCTCACGTATTGTATTTCATCCGGATGATTACACTCATCCGTGTCACCCATTTTATGTGCATCCCTCTAATGTTTTGGGTGCTTCACTTGTTTCTGTTTCTTTTGATGGGTCTGGTTATTCTAGTTGGTGAAGGACTATTCTAGTAGCCTTGTCTATTCATAATAAATTGGATTTCATCATTGGTTCATCTGTCAAGCCACCTGTTGGTTCCCCTTTGGAAAGAAAGCGGCAGAGATGCAATGATCTAGACATCTCTTGGTTGACAAACTTGTTAGAAAATACGCTTAACGCTAGAGGGGGGGTGAATAGAGTTATAAGGAACGTTATAAAATTTTTGCTAGATAGATGTAGAATTAAAGACGCAAATGCGAAAATGAAGGAGCGAGGAATAAAGTGCGGAATGTAAATAAGAACGTACACACCAATCTATAGTGGTTCACTACAACTTGTAACTAGTGCACTCCTCAAGAAACTCTCTTGAGTATTTCACTATCTTCGTTAAGCTTGCGGGTGCCTAACAAACCGTTTACAACACGAACACTTGAGTCACACAAGGTTTGTCAACAAACAAAGAAGAATCTCTTCCTTAACTTCAACTAGGAACAATCTTCCAAAGAAGATGTAGGACAACACAATCAATCACTCAAAAGTATTCTATCAAAAGAGTAAATGGAGTGAAACAATATAAGCTCAAGAACACAACTTTTATCTTCAAGAGATGGCTCAATATAGCTTTTAATAATTATGAAGACTTGAAGCAATGAATCTTATGTTTATAGGGAAGTGTTGTTTTTCAAATGAGGCTTGAAGGGTTCTATTTATAACCCAAAAGCCTCAAGTGTCCGTTGGGACAAATGGCTAGGCTCCCATTTCAATAAACAAGAGTTTAGGGGAGAGAAAGTGTTCTGCCCGTTGCCAACAATCGATTATATGACTTATACAATCGATTGTTAACAAAAGCTAGCCGTTGTAGCCCAACGGTAACTTTGACAATCGATTGTCACACCCAAACAATCGATTGTTAAAGTCTCTGGAACCAAACAATCGATTGTCAAGTCCTGACAATCGATTGTTGGCCAGTGCTCAGTGAACAATCAATTGTCACCAGTTGACAATCGATTGTTGGCCTGGTTCCAACATCGATTCGATTCTTATTTTGTAAAATCAAGTGTTTTGAAAATGTTTCAATGTTAATTTGAAAAGCGTTTTTAGACTTTGAGCCAAGTTTTTAAAAACGAGATTGATTCAAGATAACATTAAAACTCAAAACAAAATTAAGACTAAAAGACGACGTCTTCGGTCTTCAATCTTTTTGCTTCATCAACTTGTTCCATTCATTGACTTGCATTCCAGCATCTTAAAAGCTTGACTTGTAGTCACAACAAGGTCCATAGCACTCTCGGTATTTTGTCAATGATGGTTTGTCGATTATCAAAACCTACAACAAGACGCAAAGTCATTAGTTAAGGTTTCATGAATGCATTTTCCAACAAAAATCTCTTACCAAAGAGATCTCTCGTAGTGTTGAGCACTCTGAGTTAGCCAAAGACATTTGGAGTGAACTTGAAGAGAGATATGAAAAGGCTGATGGAGCTAGGTTATTCGAACTTAAGAATGAGCTGGCACACATATCCCAAGGGTCACTAGATATAGCCTCTTATTTTAACACAATAAAATAACTTTGGTATGAGATATCTTCCATTTCTGTCAATCATTTATTTGTCTGCACATGTGGGGGTAATAAGAAAATTGAGAAAGAATAGAAAGTTTATCAGTTCCTCATGGGCTTCATGATACTTATCTCTAATATGAGAAGTGACATAATCATGATGAAGCCTCTACCTTCTATGAACATTGTCTACAGTATTTTTTTGGCTGATGAGAAACAGAGACAAGTGTCCTCTGCATCTCAATTCACCAATAATTCTGCTTCTTTTAATGTTGGGGTATAGAAGCAGAGTTTTCCATCCACGGTTAACTTTGAGTCTCCCAGATTATAGAATTTCCCTTGCAAGTTTAACTCTTAATTTCAAAGATCGTCCATAATCTGCAAGTATGGTAAGAAGCCAGGGCATGTCATTGACAAATGCTACAAATTATATGGCTTTCTTTCAATTTTAAGTTCACTAAAGGAGCTACTTCAAGGAAGGCAGCTGCACATGTTAAAATTAATCATTCTGGTGATATTGGGATTCCTGCTGGTTCTGCTACGCATTCTAAGTCTGAACAAGTTTCTGCAGTTCCTGGTTTAACTAAAGATCAGTACTTTCAACTAATGATGTTGTTGCAACAGTCTCACCTTTTGCTCCATCTTCTACTCCTAACCTTTTGGTATCTGCTAATTTTGCTAGTATGCTTCTGCCTGAGAATGGTTTAGTTAGAACTTGCTTGGTTACTAAAATAGACAATGTCATTTGGATTATAGATTTTGGAGCCTTTGATCATATGACTTCTGATACATCCCTTCGTTTCGACATACAAACATTACATATTCCTTACCTAATGTCTCTCAGTAATGGTTACAAATTTAAGGTTTATAATGTAGGTTCTTTGGCTTTGTTTCCTGATCTTATTCTGCACAATATGCTTTATATCCCTAGCTTTAAATACAATTTGATGTATACAAGCTTGTTGCTAAGCCTGGTCACATGGTTCAGTTTATCAACACTAGCTGTACTTTTCAAGGCTCTTCACTGAAGAAGTCAGTGGTTCTTGGTAGACCTCACAATGAATTGTACAAGTTGTTTCAACTCCCAATGAATTCTAGTTCTTTGTTTTGTAATTCATCTCCTCCCACTATTTTCCTTGTAATGTTCCATCCTCTATTTCTTCTACTAACTGTTCTAGTATTCCTGATAGTAGTACAAGTTTATCTCTTACTGTCGTTGATGTGTCTGATGCTGTACATATGAATAAAGTGAATAAAGTTGATGTTCTTTGGCATTATCGACTAGGGCGTTTACCTTTTTCTAAAATGAAGAATGTATCTGATCTTGGAACCAAGTTGTCATCTAAATAATTATTTTTTTGTCCAATTTGTCCCTTGACCGAAAAAATCAAGTTGCCTTTCTCTAATAGTTCTATACAATCAACCACACTATTTCAATTGTTGTATGTTGATATTTGGGGACCATATCATACTACTACATATTTTGGTTCCAAATATTTTTTGACCATTGTTGATGACCGTATAAGAACTACTTGGACTCATCTTTTGGGTGCTAAAAGCAATACTTTTGACATCTTAAAGGCTTTCATTACCATGGTAAAAACTCAATTCTACACTACGATCCAAACAATCAAGAGTGACAATACTCTAGAGCTAGGGTCCAGCTTGTCTGGGTGTCAGTTATTTATTGAAAATAGGTATTGTGCATCAGACCTCGTGTCCTCATACCCCTCAACAGAATAGGGCCGTGGAGAGCAAACGTAGGCACCTACTTGAGACCGCCAGAGTACTATTGTTTCAATCTCTTCTTCCTCTTAAATTCTTGGGAGATTGTATTCTGACTGCTATTCTGACTGCTATGTACTTGCTAAACAGATTTCTATCCCCTCTGTTAAACCATAAATGCCCCTATGAATTACTCTATGGAAAGTTACCTGTTTATACTCACCTTAGAGCTTTTAGTTGTCTTTGTTATTCCATTATTCCGAAGCATCTTAAGGACAAACATCAACCTAGAGCCATACCCTGTGTGTTTGTAGGGTATCCCATTGCTAAGAAGGGATACAAGTTATATAAACAAGAAACTCACTCTTGTTTTATTTTTAGAGATGTTGTCTTCCGCATGTTTTGATGAATTTTCTTCTTATTCTAATGCCTCTACTCCTTCTGTCCCTACTCCTTCTACTTCTTCCCCTTTATCTCCATCTCCCGCTCTATTTTCACATCCTCCTATCTCCGTCCCTCCTTCTCTTTCCCCTATTCTGCCTTCCACTTTCTCTTCTCCTCCTGCTCTCACGTGATCATCTAGAGTTCACAAGCAACCCGAATCTCTTAAGAGCTATGTTTGTTAGTCATCAGGTTCCACTTTTGAGCCTTCTCCGATTTTAGCCCAACAGCCTGTTTCTGAATCTTATACCTATTCTGTTGCAGCCTGAATGGCAGGCTGCTATGAGAAAGGAATTTGAAGCTTTGGAAGCCAATAAAACCTGGGATATAGTTAGGGTACCTCCTGGAAAGAAACCAATTAGGTGTAAATAGGTCTATAAGGTTAAATACAAAGTAGATGGGTCCATTGAGAGGTATAAAGGTAGGTTAGTGCTTAAGGGTAATACCCAAGTTGAGGGAGTTGATTTACATGATACTTTTTCTCCTATAGTAAAATGTCCACCATTAAAATACTCATTGATGTGGCAGTTAAGAAAAATTGGCCTCTTTTTCAACTTGATGTTAATAATAATGTATTTTTGCATGGTGATTTGAATGAGGAAGTCTATATGAAGTTACCTCCTGGTCTGTCAGCTCCCTCTACTTCTTCCTCTGTCACACTTGTTTGTAAGCTGAAAAAATCTCTATATGGATTGAGACAAGCCTCTAGACAGTGCTATGCTAAACTATCTCAAGCCTAGCAGTCCAGAGGGTATAATCATACTCTCAATGATTATTCTCTGTTCACTAGAGGTTTTGGGGATTCTGTTATTATCTTGGTTGTGTATGTGTATGATATTGTGCTCACTAGGACTGATTTGGTAGAGGTTTTTGCCTTAAAGGCTTTTCTTCATGATCACTTTAGAATCAAAGATTTGGTTTGCTCAGTTACTTTCTTGGTATTGAGGTTTTGTATTCTTCATCTAGGGATCTAATTGCATCAGAAGAAGTTTGCTCATGATCTACAAGAATTCATTGTGATGTCTGCACCCATGTCATTTCTCCTCTTGAGTTGCATGAGAAACTTAAGGCTAGTGTAGAAGATTCTTTACCCAATCCTGAGGTCTACAAGAGTCTAGTTGAGAAGCTAAATTTTTAACCCACACTAAGCTTGATTTGTCTTTTGCTGTGCTTATATGAAGGCTACTCTCCACTTGTTGAGATACATTAATGGTATTTTAGACTAGCCTTTTCTTTAACAATTCAGCAGATTTTTCTCTACAGGTCTTTTGTGATAGTGACTGGGGCTCTTGTCCTGATAGCAGGAGGTCTGTTACAGGTTTTTCTATTTTATTAGGAGGTAGGTTGGTGTGCTGGAAATCCAAGAAACAACTTGTGGTATCTCTTTCTTCAGCTGAGGTTGCGTATAGATCCTTGAGCAAAGTTGTTGCTGAGGTTACCTGGTTTTCTAGGCTTTTGGTTTATTTTAGTTTCCCTGCTTCTTCTTCCATTCTTGTGTTCAGCGACAACCAAGCTACTCTATATATAGCCAAAAAATCATGTGTATCATGAACGTTACCAAGCACATTGAGCTGGACTGTCACTTTGTCCGGAGTAAGCTAGCAGATGGTTTGATCAGTTTGTTTTATACCACTGGTGCTTCACAGGTGGCTGACATCTTCACCAAATCCTTGCCTGGTATTGCTCATCACACTCATCTTGGCAAGTTCGGTGTTATCCCACCTCCAACTTGAAGGGGAAGGGGGGTGTTGGGATTCATGGTTTAGACTCTAGTATGAATTAGTGTAGTTGATAGTGTATTAAAATAACTGATACTGTATTTGAGCTTCAGGTCCATTTTGTATTTATTGTATCTAAATGTAATAGTTAGTGAATTAGGTTGATGGTTAGTTTCCGGGTTATATAAATATATGGGCCCAGATATGAAACATATAGAGAAACATTTTATTTTCATTCACTCATTAAGAAAGAAGATTTTTCCTCTCATTTCTCTCTCTTCATACGATAAAACCCTACTTTTCCTCTCTACATTTTTGGTTCGATTTAATTTGATCTTAATAGCTTTGCATTCACACATACCTTTAATCTGTTTAAGTAGTGCCACACATATTTGTTACACCACTATAACAACATGTAATTCTTCATAATTAAGCAGATATAGTAACTTTAACAGAAAAAAAAAAAATTAAGCTATAAGAACATGCAATTTTCATAGCAAGTCTAATATAGTACTTGAAAAAAAATAAAACATTCAACTCTTTGTGACAAGTTTGATATAATAACTTTTAAGAAAAACTATAATAAGCATATCGTGATTGATTAAATTACACTGATAGCACAACAAATGTTACATGATAAGACAAAAAATCATGGATAAAAAGTAAGTTAAGTTAAAGTGCAGATCAGGAGATTATGAAGCTTCCTACAAACTAATTTTATTCCCAAAGATATTCTTTATTTATTATAAACGTCCTGAATGCATTATATGAAGTGTACAAAGGAGATCAATAATGAAGAACATGAGAGATCACACAAAAAGAATTTTTCTCTGAATTTCATACTATAATTTACAAATACCAATGAAGCTTACTTCCCCTCCCCAAATCATGCTTGTAAATAAAGAAACAAAACTCTCTTTATCAAAAAACTTAATTAGAGTGATCCATAAAATATGAGGGTCAGAACAATCAATTTTTGGTGTGAACAAGGATATTAATTTCTTAAAATTTCTTAAACACGATTACATGTTTATAGGTTATATTTAAATTATTATAAATATATTTCTTTGTAATTTAACATTTAATGAATTATCACAATTAAAGAAAGAACGGTGTGACTTCAAAATAAAAATACTTTTTTATATAAATAGGAAACAGAGTAAATTTTACTTATTCTGCTAAGTAGCGGAGCTAGTAGCCCAATTATGGGTTCCGGAGAACCCCGTAGCTTTTATTCAAACAGTGTATTTACGTTAAAATTTTTATTAAATTACGTACAAATATTAAATTTAGAACCATATTATTAACACTTAAATTCGTCACTTGATGTTTTGTACTTCAATATCACACAAGAGGGGGGATGATTTGTGTAGTGTCTAATTTTTCGCGTGCCAAATTATAGAAGGACATGGTTCTTCTAATGTGTTCCTTATACTTAGTGTTGTGGCCCACGGTGGGCCTGGCCCAGGCCCGCGGTCCTGGTGGGCCTAACGGGCCTGTGGTCCGGTCCCTACCGTGCCTGGACCTCAAATGGTGCAAAGCCCGCGACGGGCCGGTTCCCAAAAAAAAAACCGCCAGGCCCGGGACCGGCTGGCGGGCCTGGGCCGGGCCCAACGGCTATAATTTTTAAATTTTTTTTTTTTTTTATTAAAATGGCCCAACGATCAGAAATCTAGCCGTTGGAGCCTCAATTTGACCGTTTGGGGTTCCAAAATAGCCATTTTGGCCCCCAAACTTTAATTTAACCCCAAACTTTTTATAAATACACTTTTTACCTATTCCCACCTATAAATACCCCCCCCCCCCATTCTTTCATTTTTAACTCACAAATTCTCTCAATATCTCTCAATCTCCTTCAATCTCTCTCTAATTATTTCCATAAGTGCTCATATTATTATTTCAATTTCGTGAAAAATTGTGAAGTTGGTGAATTGAAGTATTAAAGTCTTCAAGTCTTCAACAATATTCAGTTTTCAAGAAATTGTTCTTCAATCCGGTAACCTCGTTCCAACTCTTTAATTTTTAATATATTGTTGTGTTTGTTTTAATTAGTTTAATTATAATTAATATATTATTGTGTTTGTTTTAATTAGTTTAATTATAATTACTATGGATTTTTCATTGAAAAAAACGTTTGGTGGTAAGGAGCGAAAATTGGTCAATCTAGTAGCCAAGCTACTCCTCCTCCCCCTGCTACCCGTCCTCCTCTACCTAATATTCTTGATAGTGATCACCCTTTAATGCAATTTTCCGATAGTCAATTTTATCACAATATTACACCCGAGTAATACTCGATTAGATGAGGAAACGATGAACGCTCTTTATGGTAATGAAATCCAACCCGATTTACATGAATCCCAACCCGATTTAGATGAAACGCAACCCAATTTAGAAGATATACCTACTAGTCCTAATAATGACCCAACTGATGACCCTCCTGTACTAACCCCTGCATTTGATAGAAGACCTCCTAGACGGCCCGAACCGTCTCTTGTTTGGCATTTTTTTACTCAATTAAGAGAAGAAAACAAAGCTAAGTGTAAAAGTTGTGGGTCTTTGTTGGCTCATAAATTTACAGGCAACCATAGCGGTACGGGTAGTTTAACTAGGCACATAATGAGACACCCTAGAGATAAACAAATATATTTGCAAATGAAAGTTGCGGAACAGGGGGCGGGCGGAGGTAGTCCGGTTCCTCCTAGTGTCGGTTCAAACTTAGTCCAACCCGAAATTAACACCGTTACCGGAGAAATTTTATACTACGATCCAAACAAGGATCGTGAAGAACTATCAAAAATGGTAACAGTTATGTGCTTACCATATAGTTTTCCTTCTAACCCCCATTTTATACATTATATTAGAAAAATTTATAATCCTACATTTAAAGATGGCCTCGGTCTACAGTGAAGGCCGGCATTTACAAATATAAGCATGAATACGAACAATATTTGCGATATCTATTTACCCATATAGATTGTCGCATTGCAATTACTACAGACATAGGTAGAAGTGCCAATGATTGTGACTATTTAACCGTTACCAGTCATTGGATAGACGAGGACTGGATAATGCAAAAACGCATTATCGCATATAGAATAATTAACTCACGCCACACTGGTAAATTTATAGCTAAAACGGTAACAGACGTTTGTAGATATTTTTGCATTACAGATAAAATAATGTCTGTTACCATGGATAACGCGTCTAGTAACACCCACGCAATAACCACTCTTACAACAACTCTAAACCCCTCATTTTCTAATATTTTTCATGTTAGGTGCATTTGTCACATTTATCATTTAATTATCGGGGACGGAATGGCATTGTTAAATGTAGAAATTGAAAAGGTAAAAATGGCTCTTAACTGGCTATTCTACTCAAACCGTAGAAGTAGACTTAGGGAATATTTTAAAAAATGTGATGAATGTGGCCTTAAGGAAAGAAAAGTTCCTAAACCTTGCCCGATTAGATGGAACTACATGTACGAAAGTCTTGTAGTTGCATACGAATATAGAAACCCGATTACCGCAACATACAATTCTCGTATAGGTCGCGGTGACATTTATCAAGACGACGAACACCTAAATAATCAAGATTGGAATAATGTTAAAATACTTATAGATTTTTTAGAAGTATTTTCAGTAGCAACTAACGACTTATCTAGTCAGTATTATCCTACTATTTCTAACTGTTTAGTATATATTGCTGCACTTGCTAATTTATTTGATCATTTTTCTGAGGGTGGCGTGAGTTAAT
>MCJB01049699.1:23793-62558 GCA_002018475.1 Nicotiana obtusifolia
ATAAGCAACATATATATACAAGGCTTATATAACCAATATACAATATATACAAGACTTATATTAGACTTTTATATATATATATATATATATATATATATATATATATATGTAGTTTATATTTAATATATATATATACACATTATATATATAAAGCAATATCTATATATATCTATATATATATATATACAACACTTATATAAAGCAATATATTTATATAATACATATACATAGTTTATATGTATATATATATAATCTATACAACATATATATATATATACAAGGCTTATTAAAAGAAATTTCCGTTGATTTAAAAAAAAGTAAAAAAAATACGAACCGTTAGGCCCGTTGGGCCCGCGGGCCGGTCCCAACCCACGAGACCGCCAGGCCCAGGCCCGCCTCAGGCCCAGGCCCGCGGTGGGCCACAACATTACTTATACTACTGTTGTGGAATTATAAATGCGGAAAGTAAAGAACACAAGTATTTTTACGTGGAAAACACTTAGCTCAAAAGGTGGAAAAAAACCACAACCTACTTTCCAGTAGGAATTTTTTCCAACACTTCATTGAATCACTGAGCCAAAAACAGCATTTACAAAACTCTTTGTACTAAGGATTACCTCTAACCTTTGTGGCAACCAGCCTCTAGCTGTTGCGATAATTTCAAGTTAACTTTAACTTGAATATTTCACTCAAAATACCTACTACTATTGCTTCTAGATGAAGCTGAAAGGTACAACTCAAAAGCCCTGCTACAATGAAACTAGAATAAAAGATAGACACTTGGAACTGGTTCTTCTATCTGGTTCATGTAGCTTCAGGTTCGCACACTTGAATCACATAGGAATTGCTTGCAAAATGCATTGCTCTTTTGCTCTCAACCCACGTTTAACTTCAGTGTTTATGCATGCCTATAAAATGAGAACATCCTGTAATATACACAGTTAGTAGAATAGGAAATAACTAGAAGTCTAATTCTTTACTTTTCGTTGGTGGAAGAGTTCTAGTTATCTTCAACTTCTAACTCCTACCTTATCTAGGATAGAGTTCTTTTCGAGTAAGGAGTCCTTCTTCTTATCACTTATGCAACCTTTTCGTTCAAGAGATATCAGTTATAACCACTTAAACTTATCTCCCTCACATGCATGCCTTGTGCTCGAATCTGCCCGTGTCTACGTACACTGTCTATGAACTTAATTCATGCTTGAGTTACTTTGTTAATCATCAAAACATACTTACTTAGGCCAACATCACTCTAAAATTCAGAAATCCATAAAGTTGAAGCTCTGGCTCCACTGCTATTCGAAAAATTCTCATGAATTTAAGTTGGTCAAATTTCGTAGAACGACTTTAAGAGAATGTTAGTAAGCTAATTTTACCACTTGACCTAGTTAGAAGTAGTTTCGACACATCGTAACAGAACACAATTTGAGTTTCAATTTATGTTAAACGGGCAAACATTTGGGGGTACAATTTAACAGACTTTTCACGAGATATAGTTCCATTAGAACTCATCGTCATATTACTCATATATGCTACATAATTTATCTCTCGTAGCTTCGTCCTCCATTTGAATATCTTAAACTTAACTTTTGTTTCCAAACGAACTACGAAATCTATACTTCCATTGCCAATTCCTTGCCAAAATAGCACATCAACATTATACATTTGCACTTCCTTTCTTGCAATGTTTTTGTGGTCTTGGTAAATCCCTTGTGTAGAACTTCTGCCTACAACCAAACCATTGTAATTCAAAGTGGAGTTGATATCATTATAGTAAATGCTCATACCTTTGTTGGGATTGAAAATTTCAAGGTTTAAAATTACAGAATTGTTGTCGCCAAGGAGAGAAGAATTCTTAACGTTCAAGTCAAGGAAGGAGAAATCAACAAGAGTGAAAATTGGATTTCTTGGAATCAAACAAAGCCACATGATTAATGAGATCAAACTTAAGACAGCTGCAACTTGGAAGAACCAACAGTAGAGATCAAAATCATAAGGTTTGGATATCCTTCGATGATTCATTTTTGGTCGAATATTTGGAATTCATTAAGGTGGAGAGATTACAAGTTTAGTAAATAGAACAAGTTCAGGAAAATAATGAAGCAAAAGGTCTATCTTTTAAATAGTTCAAGTGCCCGGAAGCCAATATTTATAATTCGTTTAATCGAAACTTTGTCGAAACGATAACCAAAAGAAAAGTCTGCCTTTAGTTGAACTTTAGTAGTGTTAGCTTGGTTGTGGTCTACTCAGCTATTTCTTGGAACTTTTTTAAAGAAGCACATTTATTGGATGGATATTCATATCCTACACCAAAATGACGCTGGAAAGTAAATGTACGTAGGAACAGAATCTGGAAAATTAGAAGACACCGTCTAATTTGAAGTCAATCATCTGTTCAAACTTTAAGAAGAAGCAAACTAAATTAAATGCTAAATCATTTTACGAATTATTTCATGCAAATGACTAGAGAAAGTGCTGGAAGCCTTCTTTTGATATTTCTATTTTCTATTTTCTTCTCATCAAAATTATGCCTTTTCATTTCTATATTTCAGTTACCCTTTTCCCCCTTCATTGTGTTAGTAATGATATCATATTATTATTACCCCAAAAAAAAATTATACTATCATATTATCTTTGTTATTCATCAGGATTCTGTACAACTTTTGTATTAGGTGATGCAAAATATCCACAGTGAAAAATGTTACACAAGCTAATTATGGTCCTCTGCTAAGTGATTACATAAAGTCTAGGTGAAATTATCAGAGATCCCTTGTCCTTACAGTAATTGTGGCAGTGAAAGAATTAATGTACTCTTTTTTACAATCAAATACAAACCAAAAATGAAAATTCAATGAGGAAAACATGATTTGAAATATCTAGTTGAAATATTCTGGACATCTCTTATCAATGTAACCAGCCAAGACCATACCATCCTGGCCTACTCCCACAGGACAATTAGCATGCATCCTATGATGTTTACTGTTCCACGACCATATCCTAAATCGAATTTTCGCCGTTAATTCTAGCCGGAAAACCACCGTTCCTCGAGACCGGTCGTCGAGCATTTGCTGCCATTGTGTTCCGGTCACCGTAATCATGGGGCCAGAAAATGTACCAGCAAGAACAGTAGTGTTTTTGGGCAGTTGATAAAATGGAGCCAATAATTGGGAATTCCCAATACTCTGTTCTTGATAAGTCGCTGTCACCTGCATTGCATCATAAAAAATACCAATAGCTTGATTTGAATTTCTTGCTGTTACATTGAAGTTTATTTGTGCACTTTCAGGTCCAATTCCCTGACTTATAGCTGGAATTGAGAAATCATGGAGGAAAATTCTTGGGCGATGAGGGCGCAAACCTAGCCATAAAATGAATCCAATGATACCAACAATAGCAAGAAGGGTTAAGAAAATTGTACAAACTAACTTGGAGAGTCTAGTAGTTAGACTTTCTTTAATATGGTGAGCATAGTATCGAGCCGAGTGGTGCCCCCGTACAGGGCGGTCTTGATCTGCATAAACAGGTAACTCGTGCGTGTTATCCATTTTCACTTGCTACAGGGTTGAGATTAATGTTGTTCTTGAGGTTGAAGAACAGGACCAACTTTAGTGTACATGATTATATATGTTAAGGTTGGTTAGCTGGAGCACAAAGTAATGTCAAAGAATGTTTCAAGTCTTTCAAGAAAGGAAAGAATAAGATGATCTAACTGGTTACATTCTTGATAGACAAATATTTGATGAATTATGCCATGCAATTCTTGAAGTCATGTGAAAGCATACTTTGTTCAATAGTACTCGCAAAAATTTGTTCGTTGTCGCTAAGTATACTCGTGGAATATACAATGGTATTTCTTTCTGATCTTTTTATTGCTTTTGAAGGGTTCAAACCAATGAGATGACTTTCTATTGGTTTGTATCTTGGTTTCGTAAGACATTGAAGAAAGCTAAGTTACAGACTGTGGCCTTAAAACAACTGATATGCTTGTTCGAGGTTATTGAACCTTTTTGCATTTTTCAGAATTGCCATATAGAATTACTAAGAAGGTTACATGTTGTTGTAGGTCACCTAAATCATAAATATAAGTACCGTCCAATAAATTACCTTCTAGTTAAATTACATTGATAGCGTAAAAATTCTTTATCAATATATATAAGTTAAATCTTTGAATGTTAGTATAGAAGGAATTTGCAAATAACATTAGGATCTTTTGGGGGGGAAATTGAAAGATAGAAACAATTTTTCTCTTTTTCTCTTTTTGAGAAACAATTTTCCCTTTTTTCTTTCTTGTTTGGAGGGTCATTTTACGTATCTGATTGACCCAAATTTTGGCCCATAAGCCACTTTTGGTAGAAAAGAGAAAAATTCCATGCGGGCCTGAGAAAAGAAAATGATAATAGATAATGGTTTTTGGGCTACTTCAGAATTATTGGAACAAATACTACTCACAGTCATAGAAGTCATCTGTATTAGTCTAGGACTTGAGGGATTTAAAATGTTACTTGAGTTATATACTTGAGTGAGAATGTAAAGGATTTTTACACTCATTAAAATAGAATTAACTATGGCATTATTTTCTCGATATCTTATTGGACTTATTATAAAGCCTACATATTATTGTAAATTAATAATGGGATTTTTTCTTTTTTATATAATATTTAAAACTTATTTATTAAAATTGTCCTAATTTTATATAATAATCGCCCTGAATAAGGTTTGCTTACAATTTAGATACAATCCATTATTAGTCCCTTAAATTATAGCATTCAATTACACTCATTTCCTTTTTTTCTCTCCTCTCCTCTTCCTTATTCTCAGCCGCCTAGTGTTAACCTATTCCAAACTACGTTATACATTTCGGAGGACAACTATCTAAAAATAAAATATTTTACTGCAAAATTTCGATTATTTACAGTGTGATTAGCGTCCATCGAGATTCGGATCTTAGACTTCCTTCCATTATTGTAATTTGTCACTCATCACAGCACACAGTAGTTCTATATACATTAGACAGCGAGGAAACAGGCTTATCAGGTTTCACCGTTTGGGGAGGGAGCTGTTCAGTTGCAAAGTGGATACTAAGTCATACTTCACGTTGAATGCTTGTAGGAATATGGTATTACTCAATCTTTTAATCTCTAATTATGCAAGTTGGTGAATTTAACCAAACTCATAATCAACTTGTTATGAAAAAATATACAAATTTGGTACACGTACAACCACATATAAATTAAAAATAAATTTTATATATTGATTGACAATTTCAATTCAAACACCAATTGTGTAACATGAAAGGAAATTGCTAAATTAAAAGTCTATATTTTAACAACTGAAATTTATTGATGAATTTCTGGGGGGAAAAAAGGATGAAAAGCAGAGAAAAATGAAGGAAGAAAATTGGGGAAGGAACTGAGAAGGAGAGAAAGAGAGGGAGATAGAGAGAGCAGAGATGAAGATTCCCTATTTAATTTCTAATATAAATAAATATTCATTTAAAATTAATTTATATATTATTGATAAATTGTATATATTCATGTAATTAAATTAAAACTTAATTAAAAAGAATAATAAAATTTCATATATAGTATAAGAAGGTTACTCAAAGAAATTTCTCTTTCGCTTTCAGCTTAACCCCTTATAGTTTTTGGCCCATAACTTTTGGTTAAAGGGATTCTACTCCTTGGCTGAAAGAGAAATTGATAAATTTGGCTCTTGTCCCACTTCAAACTTAGGGGGCCAACCTACGTATACGTAGCCTTTTTTTTTTTTTTTTTGTCTATTTTTTTTGGGGGACAATTGGCGAGAAGATGCTTTGGACCTTTTGGCATTTTGATAGACGCGGAGAGAGTGGAAAAGTCAGAATTCGTTTAGTCTAAGGGATAATTTTTCCAGTGAATTTGGCATAGGTGCGTCAACGATTCGAACTTCCACGGTGGCAAAATGCTGTGAAAAGGCCTGAACTTTTTTATTTAAACTTTCATATATAATTTTATTTCAAGTTGAGCTGCAAAGATAATAGTGTTAATAATTCTTTTATAATAAATTTCTTCTAGTATTTTTTGATTGACAATATAACTAATCAATCACAAGGCTATATAGTTCTCTTTTTATTTTTATAAAGTATTGCGATTTTCACCTTAAAAATATTAAATATATTTAAAAAATTTAAACATAAAACTTATTTTTAGTGAAATTTGGAGCTCCTAAACTTTGGGGGCCTAAAACCTTTGCTTTAGTTGGTTTGGCCCTGAGCCGGCACTGAATAGCTTAAAATAAGTAGTACTTGGCCTTGCAATAGTTTGATTCACTATTTTCCTTTAAAACTTGGAGTAATATTCGGTAAAAGAAAAGGCTGGAAAATTCATTGACGGATCATATAACCCATGTTCAATAAGTGAAACACACAATTGATCATGTATTTCCCCGGTATATTATTAATTCTTTTTGATGTTAATGTCCCTTTTTGGTCGGAGAGGTGATGATGGCTAAGGTATATTTGCTCCAAAATTAATCCAACCAATTATCTGAAATAGTGTGGGGGAAAATGTGCAATATTTTATATCCTCTATATATACGTGGAAAGGTGACCCAGAGCAAATAACAATTTTATGTCAGCGTAGCTTGATTGAAGCATATCCAAATATCAAATACACAATCAAACTTTTCAATGTGCTTCTGTTTTGGACTGATTGGAATATTCATGATATAAAGTGCTACCAATTATCACATCCTAATTGGTCGGTCTCCCACTAAATAAGCTAATCAACTCTTAGTTTGAAACAAATAAATAATATTCTACCTTCCTTATAACCTGCACTAAAAATGTCTAGAGATACTTCGTCCTTCTTAAAGAAAGAGGACGCAGAAGCAGTTTGCAGATGTCTAAAGTTTAACTACTTGTTAGGATTGGTTTGGTTTCAATCTCTCCAAGCTCCTTTCCTCTTTTACCTTTCCGTTGCTTTTTATTCACGGATTAATTCCATCCAACAAAAAGTATAGTAGAAAGAGTTTATAAATACAAGCAGTTTAAACAAATTTATTATTATCAGGTTACCTAGAACATTTTTACAGGTAATGTTTAGAAAATATTTGATTTGTAAACTTAAAAATGAAACGAATTATACTGTCAATCAATATAAGCTGGACTCTAATAAAAGAAGAGAAAAATCAAAAGCACTCGCCCTCGAATTGACTAGCCCCAACTAAGATTCAACCTTTCGTGTTGGGGCATATATAGGTCAGGTTGGTTTGGGTTTTCAAATTATCAAATCAAATCAATTACGTCGGATTATTTAATTTAAATATCAAACCAAATCAATTAAAGTTAGAATTTTTAATCTCGGGTTTTCGGATTTTTTCGGATTTCTTTTAGATATAGTTTTCATAGCACCAAACACAGAATTTGTGCTACAAATATATTTTTAATCCTAGTAAGACATAACTATATAAGGTGTTTCCAAGAAACTAACATAAAATATGGCATAAGTCATGGCATTGTATTAAAATATTCAATAATAAAGATAATAAAATCACATAAATAATCCATAATAAAAATAAACATAATCTTAAATTACTAAGTCTAAAATAAGTACGAATAATAAGTACTATTATTTACATGACTAAACACTAAAAAAAAAAAAAATTGTGCATTTTATCTAAACCATGGAAAACTAAAAAAAAATAGATATCCAACACTATTGGCATTCGTAAAACAATTGAATTGAATGTCTTTTGCTAGTATTAACATTGATTTGATTTTGGTTTGGAATTTGTTTGAGTTACTAACATTTATAGACTATAAAACTTATTGGAACATTCAAAAATTATAAGTTGAAGCTTGAAATAATACGTTAAAAGATAAAATTATGAAAAAGTTTAAGAAATATTTATAAACTACACTACAATAAATATTTTTATGTATTAAATATATTTAAAACTACTATACATGTAACGTCCGGTTGGTTTGGTATCGGTTTGACTTTTTTTAGTTAAAGTCAAATCAAATTAATTATGGCTGATTTTTTTTTCCCAAACACCAAACCAAATCAACTAAACCATCGGATTCTTTTCTCCGATTCGACTCAGATTATCAGTTTTTCGGTTCTTTTTATACACTTCTACTTTTGTGTATTTAGCGTACGAGTGTTCCTATTATTTACGGCATTATTTACTATAATTCTTTACATGAAAAGGTTTAAATTGAATTCATTGGACAGAAATTAACGTGTGTGGTACTCCCAGGATAAGAGCCAAAACCTTCCTTCGTAGGAAGTGGACAAAGAAAGAAGGCAATGAACAATTCCATGACATGTGCCTTTTGTTTCTTCCTTGACAAGTACCCCTTCCGTTTCAAATTACCTGTTATTTTTTATATATATTTTTAAAAAAAAATATTAAATAGAAAAGATTTTTGACTATTTTACTCTTATTTACATCTTAAGATATAATCTCTCTTCATTTAATACTTACTCATAATTAAGGTATTTGTAATCTTCAAGATAAATTAATATTAAGGGTAGAATAGAAAAAAATAATTAATTTACTTTTAAATTTTCACAATAACAAATAATTTGAGACAACTATTTTTAGAAACTATGATTGATAATTTGAAATGGATGAAGTATATTTTTAATCTCTCATCTCTTTCCTTTTTCTTCCTTGCTTAATTTATTGTGAGCGTCGCCAGACTTCATTGCTTTTTGTCTTGATTACAATCATACTATATTATAAGCACGAAAACTTTTAGGTGAAGTTGTTTTACTAAAATATCCTTTAAACATTAAGTGACAATTTTATTCTTGAGTCAAAAAAAGAGAGAGGTTATTATTATTACTTCTATTCCATCAGTTTTGTAGGCTGAATTTGTAAGTTTAATTATCTTAATTAATCTTAATTGTTTGTTTCTCATCTTCCACGGATAATCACTTTTATTACATCTGTTTTGTAAGTTTAATTATTTTTCATTATTCAGTCTTGATTGTTTGATTTTTGTCTTCCACAGTTACAATGTAGAAAAATGTAAAGGCATTATAGAAATAAATAAGAATCATACAGTGAGTCTCTATTGTTCCATATAAATTGAGTATGTTGCACTAGTCCTCGATGATCTCATATGGAAAGGATGCGAAAGGCTCCAGGTTGAAGTCCTCCAAATTGGAATACAAGTATATTTATTGCTTCATCAAGGCCTCATTTTCCCTTGAGAATGCTCACCAAATGAAGATATTTTAAATTGAGAAAAACTGAAAATCACCAAGAATAGGCTTTTGGCTTTGGTAAGAAAAGATTTTTATAATGGGGCTGGTCTACTGTGGGAGGTACTTATACATTTATTTAAGTTGAATACTTTGTAAATTGAATATACAATTGAATTTGATTAACCACTTTGGAATTTTGACAAATTCTTGAATTCCTAAAAGTTTCTTTCTTTACGGGTAAGGTTCATAATTTGCTTATCGGGTAAGGTTCAGATGGCATTACTACTGATTTTCTCACGTATACTTTATTTGCCAGGACATGAACAAGGTTTTGATCATTCTTGTGTCTTACCACATATTTTCCCATTTACTAAAGTCCATATTCATCCTTTGTTATTCTTTCGACTCTTAATATTAGATATGTTTTTGGAGATCAATTACAGTATTTCTGGGAGTCAGATCTAAAGTTGTGTTTTTTAGTAAAAATTTGAACCTTTTTGTTTGTCTTTTATTGTTGCCTTAGTAAGATTTTTTATTTAGACTTGTGTATCATTTTTACATATTTTGATGATATTTCCATTCGACTATAAATATGCAAGTTAATTAATCGAAAATGTGGCATTCATTTCTTTTTAATGAAATTCAATAATATGCGAATAACACAATAAGATATCTAAGAACATGGGTATGATTTATTCTTAGTTAGCAAGTTAGCTACATAACTTCATCATTCACCATTTTTATCTTTTTCAAAAAAATTATTTTTTTTATTTATTTTTATCGTTTGAGTCAAATAATCATGAAAGATATTTATCTGATTTTAAATAATTTACATTTACTGATAATGGGCACACGGGCAACACGCTTCTAAGTAGCGCCAACAGTATTGGAAAATTTTTTTGACCAGGGAACTTTCATTTAAATTTGAAAATTTATCTCATCCAAGAACTTTCATTTAAATCTAGAAAAGAAAAGTTATTTGTTTTTAAGCAGGAACCCCACTGTTTATAAGAATGTTTTTAAACACATATTATCTAACTCTCATGTTAATTTGTTTGTCATAAATGATAATCGGATATTACAAGTTTATCACATTATACAGAGGGGGGTTTGGCGAGTTATGCATATGCATGATTTGTCAAACATTCTGTTGCAAATTACGCTTTAATCTTTATCATCTGCAACACTTTCTTTCCCCTGTTTCCCTTTTAGCTTTTTTTTTTTTTTAATTAATTTCCCTTTGTGTTGCCTCTACCGAGTATTTAACCACAGTACTATCTATTATTCATTTATTATCTATCTGTTATTACTATTATACATATGAGAAGCCTGATCAATGTAAAAAGTTTGAATCATCAAATGTCCATTACAAGTTGAATGACGTTTTATCTTTTAAAAGTAAATATCTTCCATATAAAATATGTCTTGAAAATTTTAGCTTACTTATTATAATCATAAGTATATATAATCTTCTGCTAATTAAAGGTGTTTACAATCTTTTGGTATCAAAAAACTTTGGGGTAGCAGATCAAAACAATATCTCCGTCCTGCTTAATTCGAGCTAATTACATTCTTTCTTAAATTTTATCAAATTTTCTCTTCAAATATTTTTCGTTTATAGAGTTAGTTAAATACGAACTCTCTAATCATTTTTACAAAAACTCACACTTTTCTTTACTTTTTAAAATTTTATAAGTCAAAATTTCTAATAATATTTATATGATTATTTCAATATTTTTAACCAATAATTCATATGGGGACATGCGCAACACACGTCCAAAGACTAGTTACTCTAAAAATCGAAAGATAAATGAAGAATCATGAGAGAAGAAGGTGAATGCATGAAATATTTTTCTTTTGATTGGTAAAAATCCTCGACGTTGACTCAGCTAAAGATAAGACATAATTTTTTTTTTATATAAGTGATCTAGAACTAACACTAATTTTTATTTTACTTGATATGATAATGACATGAGCTAAACTTAAATGGATAATGAAAATTTACATACATAGGTGACTTTAACTTGTTTAGAACTAAAATGTAGTATGATGACCTGATAGGTCATATATAGTTTTAATCTTCAATTCTGTGTTTTGAAACCTCAATTAGCTTCGTTTAGCCTTTCTCGATTTGTATGCGTAAGCCGTGTCTTTTTTCGGAAGGTTTTATGTGAAAAATTGATTAAAATGTGAAATCGTGCTTTAAAACCCATTTGAGTTGACTTGGGTCAACGTTTTGAGCAAATGGACCCGGATAAGTATTTTGACGGTCCCGGTAGGTCCATATCGTGATATTGGACTTGGGCGTACGCCCGAAATCGAATTCGGAAGTCCATAACTTGAATAATTACAATTTGTTGAAAACTAAAAGTTTAAAAGGTTAAAGAAATTTCAAGTTTGACCAAAGTTTGACTTTGTTGCTACCTGGTCCAGATTTTAATTCCAGAACTTGGCATAAGTTCATTATAGTATTTATGACTTGTCTGCAAAATTTGGTGCAAGACGGAGTTGATTTGAAGTGATTCGGACGTCTGTCTGGTTGTTATAATGTAATCCGATTGGCATTACGTTATAACAGTAGGTGCCGAATTTAGTGATAAATGAAGTCTTTTCTTGGTCGCCCCCCGGTCCATCCGAATTTGGTTGTACCCGAAATTGGCATCGAAAAAGCTAAGTATCTCATGCCCGGACGTCGCGTTAATCATCCGATCATAGGCAAAGGAAAAGAATCCTTAGGGCTATGCCTTGTTCAAGTCTTTGTAATCTACACACATTCTTAGTTTATTTCCTTTTTTAGGTACTACCACTACGTTAGCTAGCCAGTCCGGGTACTTAACTTCCCGGAT
The DNA here is from genome assembly GCA_002018475.1 of Nicotiana obtusifolia. Lineage (NCBI taxonomy): Eukaryota > Viridiplantae > Streptophyta > Magnoliopsida > Solanales > Solanaceae > Nicotiana > Nicotiana obtusifolia. The sequence continues at coordinate 35,837 of MCJB01049699.1, forward strand.
GAACCCTATTTTAAGGATTTTAGATACCCCGTCCTTGATGAATGCATGCTTGATCTCGGACGGAAGTCTCCTCTTCTGCTTAACCAGAAAGAACTTTGGGTCCAAACTCAACGTATGAGTGGTTATTTCTGGCCGGATCATTGTTATATCAAGATGGGACCAGGTGAAGCAAGATATGTTAGTTTTAAGAAATTAATGATTTCTTTCTTGAGCTAAGGGGTTAACCCCGTGCCCAAGTATACCTTTCGATCCAGTAGGTGTTAAGTCAATATGACTTACTCCAGCTGTTCGACCATTGATTTGGTGACGTCGGTATCATCAGGATCTGTGAAGGATCTCGGAATCTCGTAATCATCTTCCTAGTCAGCTCCTCGATCCTCTGGGACCGACATTGGTGGTTGCTTTTGACTTTGGCCTTTCTGGTCAGCTCTATGTTCCTTAATGTCGGGACGGCGAGCATCGGGAGTACTTCATCAACAGCGAACATCTCCTTTGTAGCTGACTGTTCTCCATATACCGTCTTGATTCCTCCCGGGAGTAAGGAATTTCAATGTTTGGCGTAAGGTCGAAGGTACTGCCCTCATGTTGTGAACCCATGGTCTTCCGAATAGAGCGTTATATCTTATGTCTCCTTCGATCCATAGAACTTCGTTTCCTGGATGGTCCCCGTGGTGTTCAGGGGTAGAGTTATCTCCCTTTTAGTAGTTTCACATGCCATGTTAAACCCGTTCAACACCCAGATTGCTGGCACTATTTGATCTTGTAACCCCAAGTGCTCTACGACCCTCGATCTGATGATGTTGCCCGAGCTACCTGGATCAATCAACACACGTTTAACTCGAGATTTATTGATAAGTACGGAAATTACCAGTGCGTTATTATGAGGTTGTACGATGCCCTCTGCATCCTCGTCGTTGAACGAAATGGTTCTTTCTAGGATATATTCTCGGGTGCGTTTCTGCATTGTGATCGACACTTTAGTGTGTTTTATCATCGGCCCTTTAGGGATATCGACCCCTCCAATGATCATGTTGATGACGTGTTGGGGTTCCTCTTGTTTAGTATTTTTGTTGGTGTCCCTATTTCTGAAGTAGTTTTTGGCTCGATCACTCAGAAATTCTCGCAATTGTCCGTTATTAAATAACCTGGCAACTTCTTCTCTCAATTGTCGGTTGTCTTCAGTTCTGTGGCCAGGAGTTCCATGATACTTACACATCAGGTTAGGATCTCTCTGGGTAGGATCCGATTGCAATGGTCGAGGCCACTTGGACTCCTTGATGCACCTAATGGCTAATACGATGATGGCTACATCAACATTGAAGTTATACTCTGACAATCTCGGAGCTTCCCTTCCCCCAAGCGGGCTGTCAAAAATATTTTTGCTCATCCGGCCTCGCCTATTGGGCCCTCGATCGCTTCTCCTTTCATTCCTTGTAGAGTTGCGCCAGGGCTCGTTTCCCCTTCGATCTGCACCGTATGATTGGTACTGATCTCGGACCGGCATTGATTCATGATCGACGATTCTCTTAGGTCTGTCATCAGTTGTGATGGGATAAATAGACCCAGATGGGGCTCCGAGTTGGTCGTCCCGACTATGATTTTTGACTGATACGTGTTGTGGACGTCAGTCCAAGTTACCGTCGGGTACTCTACTAAGTTTTGTTTCAGCTGCTGCGAAGCCAAGGACCTTCAGGGGTTAAGTCCCTAAGTGAATTCCTGAACAACCCAATCATCCGCAACCAGAGGTAAGTCCATCTGTTCCATCTGAAATCTTGATACGAACTCCTTGAGCATCTCGTTGTCCCTTTGCTTAACCTTGAAAAGATTCGATTTTCTGGTCTCGACCTTAATGGCCCCAGTATGAGCCTTTACAAAAGCCTCCACGAGCATAGCGGACGAATCAATGGAATTCGTGGGCAAGTTGTGGTAATATATCATTGCTCCTTTTGACAGAGTTTCCCCGAACTTCTTTAATAACACAGACTCGATTTCGTCATCTTCTAAGTCATTACCTTTAATGGCGTACGTTTAGGAGGTCACATGCTCATTTGGATCTGTGATTCTGTTATATTTTGGAATATTGGGCATACGAAACCTCTTCGGCAGGCTTCGGCGCCACGCTCGGAGGAAAAGGCTTTTGGACAAATTTCTTGGAGTCCAGACCTTTCAGTATTTGAGGTGATCTTGGGTTTGATCGACCCCAGAATTATACGTCTCTACCTTCTCGTCATTTGCCTCAATTTTCTTTTCACCTGATTCCACCCGTTTCGTTAATGCTTCAAGCATCTTCATTACTTCGGGGCTGACACCGGTCTCAGTTCCAGCCGGCCTTTCGGTGTTCTGCTCATTTCTCAGGGTGTTTTCCTAGGGTGGTTCGGGCTCAACCCTGCTGGGGGCGCGATTTTTTTTTCCAGCTGCACTATCATCACCAGTTGGGCCTGTTAACTTTTCGAAGATCACTCGTAGACTGACTCTGTCGCCTTCACCTTCAGGCGCTCCTTGAGTCGCTGGTAGGGCTCCTCCACGAACACTGTTCTCGGGGTCGGTAGGTAGGTTGGTGTCGATGACCACAAGCGAGTTAGCATCGACTAGGTCTGCAATTGGGACTCCGTTGGGATCAGCAGGGGTACCTCATTGCTAGGCACCATAGTGTTGTTTTCGCCATGATGGCCAGATTCAACATCAACGTTCAAGAGAGCTGAGAGTTTGACATTTTTAAGTTGTCTTGAAATTGAAACCTTAGAGAACAAGTGTAAAATAGAGTGCGTTATTGAAATTTGTATCAAACCACAACTATTATCCTTAGCCCCACGGTGGGCGTCAAACTGTTTGCTCTTGAAACGGATAATAATTAACTTTATATGCGATTTTAAGGATGTGTGGATCGATTCAATACAAGTAATTAAAGATAAAAATAAATAACCAAACCAGTTATGACGTTGAGCCAGGGCTCAGATTTAAGTTTAACGATAGTTGTGCACTCGATCGGATTCTCTGTTCGAAGCCAGATATGTAAGAAGAACTATGATTAAAAAAAGAACTTTTCAATAGTTAAAAAGTAGAGAAATAAGTTTGTATTGCTTTGATATGTGTGTTACAATGTCTGTATTGAATCAGAAACTCCCCCTTTGTATAGTATGGGAGTATTACCCTTAGTACAATGCTAAAAAAGATAAAAATCCTTCTTGTACATCAATTACTGATACGCTGCCGACATCAGGCGAGATCCGCGCTGTAATATTCAGTTGGGTGCGGATATCACGACCTGCTATTAGACGTGTGCAACGTTTTGTAGTGCTTCCGAGGTCATGGGGCTCGTACCAGGTTGGGGAGGGGGGTTGTCTTGTCAAGCCCGATGACGAGCACTCCTCTCGGGCCTTAGTACGAGAAGTTTCTCGCTTCGACTCCAATCCCATGTAGTCATGTCTTTGCTTCGTTTACCTCACCGAAAAATTGAAGTACTCATTAGTCTCAGTTTTACCTGTATACAGAGTGTTTATGTGAAAGATAGTAAAAGTTAATATGGTAAATTTTATTGCTAATTAATGTTAAAAAATATATTTTTTAATCTATGTGAAATCAATCAAAAAATTACTTATCGTGGACCGAAAAAAGTTGTGCTTTACAACGTAAAAATCCCAAAACTGAGGTCGGCACCAACAAAAATGGGTCATATTTTTTTTTATCAATTAACAACTCAATTAAATAGAAACAGACACCCAAACACCTCATCAACTTCCAAAAAAACAAAAAAAAGAGTTTCTTTTGTGTCCACACAACACCACACATGGTTTAACTTCCCCGAAAACCCCTCAAATACTCCTTGAATTTCCCCATCATTCTTTATAACTAAAAACCAAAAAGCAAAACTTTTCAAGAAATATTTAAAAAAGTAGCCCCTACATATATGTGATGTGAATATACATTCATGTTATGTGTCTGTGTGTTAGGATAAGAGGACTAATTACCAGTTCAACAAGAGGAAGAAGAGTAGTAGTTTTTTTCTTGAAGTTTGCGAGGTTGGTAAGCTAGTTATTTTCAAACCGATATTATAAGTAGCAGTTGAGATAAAAAAAGGAGTCTTGCAAATAAAGCTTCCGTCATTTCTCACCTATATACACTAGGCAAGAGTTGTTTACTTTATTCATACAGTGGAAAGTTGACATTAATCGGTTCTGTTCTCTGTTTGTTTTTGTTGTCAAATGTATCAGGTTGTGAACTGTGGTTCTAGAAATTGAAGAACTCCAAACACTTCTTTATCAAATTTCCTCCCTCCATCTTCTCTTTCTTCAAGTGCTGCAACAACCGTGGATTATACCAAAATGGTGAGTCTTGTTTCAGTTTCAACCCTGTTTTCGTTTTTTTTTCTTTCTGGCAACTGTTTTGTTGAATTCTTGGAACCATGCTTTTTAAAATTTCCTAGCTAAGAACTAATCTTGTTCAGTTTTCTGTATGTACATGTGCTTAAGTTTTGGATATGAATTTGCAGGAGAATATGAGTGCTGAGAAACAGAGGATATATGGAGAATTTGAAGTGAAAGGGTCTCAGGAAATTTGTGTTTCTGATCATATAAATGGATTGCAGTACACAAGCACAAAATCAGATAGCTTTGTTGTGGACATGGAACGTTTTTCTCATATCATGGAGAAAGATATAAATGCCAATTCAAGAATTACTGTACGTTCCCTTTCTTCTTCTTTTTCCTCTGAGTTTTTGTTCATCCTCTGCACACATACTCTATTTCTCCTCAAACTTATCAATTCATTATCAACCAACTTGACAATTGATTCAATTTTATGCTAATCCTAACCGGCTTGTTGAAGTAGTGAGAACAGAACTCATTATTGGTCAATTTTTGTTTACTTGGACTAACTCTTAAATTTTACTTGAATTTAATTTATTTTTCTGTTTATAAAAAGGATGATGATGATGAAGAAGATGATAAATTTGACTTTGGACAATACTAAAAAAGTTATACAATATGATACTGCAAAAGCCGGGAAAACATGCTTTTTTTTAATGTTTCTAATTGGAAAAGTTGCAGAGAAACCTTTCAAGGAAAGGATCATTTCGAAGCGGCGAGAGAAGAACATATTCAAATGCTGCCAATGAGAAAGACACTAATTTCACGGCAAGTTCCCCTAAAGGTATCTTATCATTGATTTGAATAATAATAAGTAATTAATAAAAACAAAGAGTTGTATCTTTCTTTCTGAGGCCTAGGATCACAGTAAGAAGCTGTGTGATTGGGTGCTCTCAATATGTACAAATTATTTGTTATTAATGGTAAATGACTGTGTTACCGGAAAAACAAAAAAACAAAGAGGTGTTAGAAACAAAGCAATCAACAAATTTGTAGTATCTTTCTACATGCGTTTCTGTCGTTATAAGGTATTTAATGGTCAGGAGTGAAAGGAAAGACTATGACCCCTTTGATATTTTCTCCAAAATAGAACTTTCAAATTACTCTCATTTCAAAAAGATTGTCTTAATTTGATTTGAAAAATTTTTTAATAAAGAAGGAAAGACTTTTAGTATATGTGATCTTATACAAGCTATAACATTTGTATAGTCGTAAAACTTTTAAAACTTATGATCTGAAATCTACCATAACATTTATGTAGCTGTAAATACCCCATATTAAAGAAATATTAAAAGATGCCAATCTTTTTTAAAATAGACTATAAGAAATAATGTCAATCTCTTTTAAGCCGAGGGAGTAAAAGGAACCGGATTCTTCTCTACACTAGTTTTTGTCATTTTATACGGGTCAATATTTTACTATTTCTATCTCAATGGCATTGTTTAACTGTGCATAAAATTAAAAAGAAAAAAGAATTTTTTTTTAAAATTTATCGTCTAAAAAAGTCATATACAGTTCTATGGCTATGAATCTATCTCATTAAAGAAAAAAATTAAAAATTAAAGTTAAATTATTCTAAACAAAAAGTATGATATTCTCTGTAGTACATACTAAAACTGAAAATATGAAGATGAAGGAGTATCTTTTTCTCAATCTTGTAAATATTTATTGTCCGAGCAAGAGTTTACCTTTCACACTCTACTTCCAAGGATTTAAAAATATCTATAGCACTTAAAACAAAATGTCGACTTGATCAGCCATATTTGGCTTCACGGGAAACATATCACGTACTCCTCAATGCAATCTCATTGTCAACATATCTGTAGTCTTATATTTCGATTCCTCTAATGTTTGGAGTAATGATGTAACACTAATAACTTGGATATAGTTTACCATTATAGAGAAATTAAGCGACGAAGGTGCCTAAATACCACATAGCTGTAACATAGTAACAAACAACATATTCTCACTCAAAAAGATCAATGTGGGGAAATCTTCTCTGTTTTTTGTCTGTTCATATGGCAGTATTACAAGATACGGAATTTGTCTTTACTAAGTATTTTAGTACATTAGCTAGCTGCCTAGGTTGTTTCCTCTGGTAATCATGATGTATAATCTAATGAGACAAATCAATCTATGATCTATCCCTATTTTCCTTAAGCAAAGACGTGCTAATTGGCCATTAGTTCGTATTCAACGTATAATTGCCTATGCCCTCCAGTTTCAGAGCCCTCGTTTTCTTCTATTAAATACAATTCATTATGTACATAATATAAAGTTCAAGGTAAGAAGCAGCAAGTGGATATCCGTAAGTTTAATTATATATCCTGGTGTGATCAGTATTGCAAGATTTAATTGCTGAGATTGCTAATAATTTATTTACCTCAAGCACTGGGTCCAATTAAAGTTTATATGTTCCAAGCTGTATATACAATGAATGTATAAAATCCAAAAGATAGCATATAAGAATGAATGTGACGGACAATTAGCCTATCCTATGGTATCAACTTTTCTTATGAATATTAAGGTTAGAGCATTTGTTAAATCTTGTAGATGAAATAATATAAAAGTACAGTCGTACAGAGTGTCATTCCTTTTTGTTTGCATTCATATAAACTAAAATGGTGGTCGCCCACATGCATGATAATAATTGAGTGATAAAGAATCAAGGCAACACATATTTTTGGGTATATTCTGAATGTCATTTTTAAAATGGAAAAATGCAGCTTCATTGCTAGGAGGAGGCATTAGCACGCCAGAAAAGCCGACGGCATTGACTATTGTGGGGACTGCTGATCAACCTACCCCACAAACCCATAATCAGATCACTATAGTGGCCGGCCATGGCGGCGCCACCGCCACCGAAAGCAAAATGAGTGGTAGGAGATTCAGTTTCCGACGCACTTCTTCCACTTCTAATTGGACCATTGATCCCAGGAGAATTCTTCTCTTCTTTGCTACCTTGTGAGTTTTCTCTTAACCAACCAAAGACTTGTTTAACTTCTTTATATTTATCGTGTATGTAGAATGTTTTACACCATTTATACTCACTTTATCCTAATTTATGTTATATTGTTTAACTAGGCACGGAATTTAAGAATGAAAGAAATTTTTTTGAAATTTGTGATCTAAAACAAATTAATTTTTTATGACTATAAATCATCTCGTTAAGTGTAAAGGAGAAATTTTAAAATTAAATAATTTTCAATTAATTATAGAAAGATAACATTCTTTTTTGTATAGACCAAAAAAGAAAGTGTCACTTAAATTGAAAAAGAGAATAAAAAAAAATGGTCAGTTTTGAATTTGAGGAAAGAATACAACTTCTGACAAATTTTATTTAATATGGTAGTGCCCTGTATTTGACAGGTCAAGTATGGGAACAATACTATTGATCTATTTTACATTATCCATAGCCAAGCTCAATGGAGAAGACAGTGCTCTTAATGGATGATATAGACACGAAAGAGAAAAGGAAGCAGTGAAAAAGTGAATGGAAAGATCAATGCGCTAGTTCTCACTCAGATGCCTGTATAATGTAGAATCAGAAGAGACAAAATCTACATAATTTAATTATGGATTCTAACAGAGTTTAGTGGAAACATTCACAAGATGGTGGAACATAGAAAGATGTATAAAGGGGCAGTAGTTAGAAAGAGCTAAAACTACAGATAGAACTTCCATTATAGCAGAGGTTCAGAAGACAGAAAGTATCACTTTCATCTGGCTGCCTTTTGTTGTAAGGCAGGAATAGAAAGCATCGTGACAAAGATTTGCATTATTCTAAAGTAATGAGTAGCATAGATCAGAAACGAGTACCTTTTCTTTGTTAGGTTCTCTTTTTGTAACATTTGGCTGAGTTTAGTGGAGAACCACATGTTGACCTTTTGCTATCTTCCTCCTTTTTATTTCGAGTTTAAGTTCTATGCACAGTTACTTTTAATGCCAAAAATATTTATACAATCATGTCAATTATAAGATAATAGCAAACAAATGTATAGAATAAGTAATTTGATAGTGTAAAAATCTTTATAATGTTATGAGTAATGTATAATTTAAAACATATTGTGGAACTCTCGCGTATCCCACTCAAGTAGGTTTTTTTTGCGTTTGAAGCCAATTGATTCTTTGCTGTTGGCGTTGGGCAGGCAACAAGGCACAAAAAGTATGACTTTGATGTCCAGAATTGCAACTTCAAGCTCTAAATAGTACTGCTGAAACATTCTCTTTCTGGAGCATGATGGCATGGCACAGAATATTTGTATACTAATTTTTAGAATAAATATGCCAAATTCAAAGCAGTCATATTAGTAGCAATGCACGTTTAAACTAGCATATTAATTGGCAAAATCAGAAATTTTCTAGGACACGTGCTATTAATAGATTAATCCATCATTAATTGACTTATGGGTTCATTTAATATAATTCATAGTTACGAATAACTGCAAGCACTACTAGAAATTCGGAAAAAAACGACCACAAAAAACGATCAAAGTTGGTCGCTTATTGGTCAAAAGCAACTAAAAAGGCCTGGTCGATATTAACCTGGTCCCTTAACCTTAGAGACAAAAGTTGGTCGCTAATTAGCGATCAACTTTGGTCTCTAAGGTAAAAGGACCAAATATTCCGTGTAAAGAAAATAGCAACCAACTTTGGTCGCTAATATTGGCGACCAAAGTTGGTCTCCAAATGTAAATTACGTTTTTATTTATTTATTATAATCTGAAAAATTGCGACCAACGTTGGTCGCTATATAATTAATTTTTTTGATTTTTTTTAAAATTAAGCGACCAACGTTGGTCGCTATTTGCAAGAACTAATTTTTTTTTATTTTTTATTATAAGCGACCAACTTTGGTCGCTATATTTGCAGAAATTAATTTTTTTTTAAAATTGAATGGCGATCAACGTTGGTCGCTTTTGATAAATCTGGGTTAAATAGCGACCAAAGTTGGTCGCTATTTCCCAGAAAATTATTTCTTTTTTCCAAAGAAAAGCGACCAACTAGAGACCAACGTTGGTCACTTTTCTTGGTTCATTTTTGGCAGAAACTGCCTGTTTTGGCAGCTACACCACCTGCCAGTTTCTCAAATTCCTAAACATGCATTTTATGCCATAAACAACAACAACAACAACAACGACAACAACAATAACAACAACAACATACCAAATTCCTAAACAGACATTTTATGCCATAAACAACAACAACAACAACAACAACAAACAACAACAATAAACAACAAAAACAATAAACAACAATAAACAACAACAACAATAATAAACAACAACAACAACAACACTAAAATTAACAAACTATAAAGTTCAATAGAACTTATACATTAAGCTAACCAAAATAAGTTAACTGTTATTACAAGTCAAGGATTATTTTGTACATCATTATCGTCATCGTCTGATGAAGTTTCATCACGAAGACGGTATGGAGAAGGGTGTAATTGTCTAAGACAGGAGGAATGATAACGGGGAGGACGGGAGGAATTAGCACGGGGAAGGGGAATCGGGGAATCGAAAAAGCGCCAGAAGCCAAGAGAGATTTGAGCTACTCTTGTATGCCAATGTACTGAGCATCTCTAATCCTTTCTCTTTCCTTAGAGGCTTCTAGCTAGACTGTGAGCTTTGCCACAGTCTCCCACACAGAGGAGAGGCTCTCCCCGTCAAGTTGCTCGGCTTGCGCGGAAGTCCCTATTCCTTGCATTCCACACTTATAGCGATGAAATTTCTTAGTGGGAAGCCCGTATACCTTCCCCCATTTTGGACCGCCAGCAGCCTGCGTCCATAGTCTTTCAGCATCCTCGTCCGACGGTTGGATTGGGTCGTCCGACTCATTAAGTGGCTGACTGCGTATGAATTCCTCCACTTCAGCTGTGAAGCGACCCTATAAGAAAAATTACATTGAATTAGTATTTCAAAAGTTATATAAAAGTAAATCAAAATACTTAATGAAAATTGAAAACTTACATGTACAGTCAAGGCTCGGCCCTCGATCCACCTTTCTTCATCCGTATTTTTCTTCTTCTTAACAATATGAGTCTCCTTGAATAACTCATCTTGCCTCATTGGATGCCCCAGATTCTTTTCCTGAAAACTCATAAATTTTAGTTAAGAAAAAAAGTAGATATACGTTGAAAATTAAAATTAAATTAAGCAATTACGTATCATTCTTCTCTTTATTGTCCCTAGGCTAATTGCACCTCCAGTATGCAGGGATCCTCCCTTCTCAGAAGCACGAGCTTTCTTTCCTTTCTCGCTCTTCTTTAAGAACTCTGCGGTTAGCCATTGCCTTTGCAAATCCTCCCATAAATGCTGAAGCAACCAGGGGGGCTTTTGGTTCAACTTTCTAGCTTTGGAGAAGCAATGTGACAACCACTTGCGAGCCTTGAGATGGAAATTAGCAGCTACATCTGCGCCATAGCGGTGTTCCCATACACACTTGCTCTGTATTTCAAAAGTTAAGTATTTAGATGGAAATATCATAAATATAAATAATTGTACTACTTAAAAGAATATTTATACCTTAAATTCATTAAAAATTTGCTCCTTAAGCGAGAATGAGAAATCACTCAATAAGGGCCATCTAATAGCTTTCTAGTGGCTTGGCTGATTATCCTTGTAGTAATATTACTAGGGATGAACCTGCAATTTAATTAAAAAAATACATTAATATCTTAGTAAAACTGTACAACAAAATAAACGTAAAAATACCAAATAACTCTTACCCATCACCCTCAAGGACTATGATGATTCTGTCATATTGATCACGATGCACCTCCTCGTCATCATCACCATCACCGTCCGAACCATGTATATCAGAGACATGTGTGGAAGGTGTAGGGGGTCAGAGCTAATGTCTCGCAGGCGAAGGCCTGTAATAGATGGAGTCCTAGATGAAGATGGCTGCGAGCCCTGTGACTGTGACATAGCTGTATGAGCCGCAAGGGAACGTGGCACTGATTGTTGTGACCCCAGTGGCTGTGACCCCAGTGGATGTGACTCGAGTGGTTGTGACACTGATGCCTGTGATCCATGTGAATGTGACATGGATCGATGCGGTCCATGTGATGCAGATGGCTGAGATCCACGTGGATGTGCGGCAGCTGGACTGTATGTCGGACGTACAATCCTATGGCCCTGTGACAAAAGACCTGGTGTCTGCACGAAGGTGTAGGGCTGGTGATGCTGTGGCAGCGCAGAATAGCCTAGGGTGGAGGAAAAGACGTAGGCATAGGCATCTCTGAAACGGTAGGACAAGATGGAGTATAATCTTCTACCTTCCTCTTTGGTTTTCTAGCCTTTTCTCGACCCCGAGAACTACTAGAATCATTGTTACCTCGACCCTTTCCTGTCATCTGCATAATATAATACATATTTAGATTGAAACATATAAAGAAAGTAGCTATAAACGAGAGTTGTTAAAGAAACCAACTGTTTAAAGCTCATCGACGTATAGTTCCTCGTCCGAGAATTCTTCTTCCTCAGTAGTTTGAGCTTCATCAGTTGATACTTCTTCCTCGTTTTCTGTAATTCTTACTTCAGAAATATCAACTTCTTCCAATATGCGTTCAGGATATTCCAAATCATTTTCTAAAACTTCGTCCACTATTTGGTCAACAGTAGAGATATCGTTTTGATATGCAACATCTAATGCATCGACGCATATAACCTCTTTAACCTAGGTATAAGAGGTAAATAATGCATCGAATTGATAGCGACCATCTTCCCGCTGGAAAGCCTCTTGAAACGAGGCTTTTCGCAAAATTTACAACTGTCCAAACCTGCATCATCTTTATAATATAACATGCAACCATCTTCACAACAATCAATTCTCATTGACGAAAGTCCTAACTTAGAAACTAATCTCTTTGCCTTATAGAAATCAACAGGTAATTCGACATCACGGTCAACTAGTTCACGCATAAGGTCAATGAAAGAGTCCATGGCTCCTTGAGAAATATTCCAATCAGATTTCATACTTAGTAATCTAACTGCAACAGACAACTCAGAGTGCGGACTTCCGTTACGTAGTGGACAACTAGCTTCCTCTAATTGTTCATAAAAACTTTTTGCCTCATCATTAGGAGTTTGTTCAACATTTTCATTGGAATCACCCCCGAAGTGCATCCCAAAAGCATCCGCAACCATATGATGAATTCCAGAATCACTATTTGTATTCTCCACCGACCTACTACTTTCACCCACAACCATGTTATGAAATATCTCACGGATACCATCAATCTCTCTATGATTAGTCCACACAAAGTAATTTTCTATATACCCCCTTCTATAAAGATGATGCTTAACTTCATCCGATTTTTCAAACTTCATACAGTCGCACCTAACACAAGGGCACCTAATTACTCCTTCAATTAGGCATGGTGGAAGTGACATTGCATGTCTAATAAAGTCATCCACTCTTCTACAAAATCCTCCTTCAATCCCCGTCGATTAGGATAATTCCTATTGTACATCCAAGTACGATGTTCCATGTATGCAAATAAAACAAGAGGAAATTAATTATGTTAATTCATATCCTAATCTTTTTCTAGTTAATTAATTTCATATCCTAAATTTCAATTTCCAAACTAAAAGTTCAATCCATATCTTAAAAGTTTAATTCATAAACTAAAAGTTCAATTCATATCCAAAAAGTTCAATTCATGCACTAAAATTTTAATTCATATCCAAACGGTTAAATGCATAAACTAAAAGTCCAATTTATATCCTAAAATTTCAATTTACAAACTAAAAGTTCAATTCATAAACTAAAAGACCTATGTGTATCCTAAAAGTTCAATTTATAAACTAAAAGTCCAATTCATATCCTAAAATTTTAATTTACAAACTAAAAGTTCAATTTATAAACTAAAAGTTCAATTCATATCTTAAAAGTTCAATTTATAAACTAAAAGTTCAATTCATAAACTAAAAGTTCAATTCATATCCTAAAAGTTCAATTCATACACTAAAATTTTAATTCGTATCCAAAAGGTTAAATTCATAAACTAAAAGTCCAATTCATATCCTAAAATTTCAATTTACAAAATAAAAGTTCAATTCATAAACTAAAAGACCTATGTGTATCCTAAAAGTTTAATTTATAAACTAAAAGTCCAATTCATATCCTAAAATTTCAACTTACAAACTAAAGTTCAATTTATAAACTAAAAGATCAATTCATATCTTAAAAGTTCAATTTATAAACTAAAAGTTTAATTCATATCTTAAAAGTTCAATTTATAAACTAAAAGTTCAATTCATATCCAAAAAGTTCAATTCATACACTTAAATTTCAATTCATATCTAAAAGGTTCAATTCATAAACTAAAAGTCCAATTCATATCCTAAAAGTCCAATTCATATCTTAAAAGTTCAATTCATCCTAAAATTTCAATTTGTAAACTAAAAGTCAAGTCCAATTCATAAACTAAAAGTCCAATTCATATCCTAAAGGTTCAATTCATATCCAATTCATAAAATTTCAAGACAACACAAAGTATAATTCAAATCTAACTAAACTAAATTCAACAATAATTAAACTAATTAGATAATAAAATTAATTAACAAAACTAATTTAAACAAGACCTAAACCCTAATCCTCAATAAAATATATTGTTCAACGAATTGAAACACTAATTGAAACAATAAAGTATAATACATCAAATATTGTAACATACACACTAGAAATAACAAAGATTGAAGGTTATAATTCTAACCTTGATTTTTTTTTAGGTGGAGAAGGAGAGAGAGAAGGGCGGCAGTGGGCGGCGACGTGCAGCAGTGGGTGGCGACGGCGAGCAGTGGCTTCCTCTAAGTGGTGGCGCGGGGTGGGGGATGGGATTAGGATTACTGAAATAAGAGAGTTGGGAAATTTTGGGGAAATAAGATAAATGGGGGAAACCCCGGTTTTGTTTCTGTAAATTAGAAAAGCGACTAAAAATAGCGACCAATGTTGGTCGCTTTTCTAAAAAATTTAAATTGAAAGTAGCGACCAACGTTGGTCGCTATTTTTGGTCGTTATAGTATAGTCTATTATATATATTACGTGTGTGTGTGTGTGTGTGTGTGTATATATATTAGTATAATATAGTATATAGTATATTACTGCATTAGCTAAGCTATATTGATATAATATATATTAGATAATGCACTAATACTTAGTGCATAGTATAGCATAGTATATATATACTAAGTGTATTATATATACTAAGTGTAGTGTATAGTGTATTATGTAATACGCTATACTATATATATAGTATAATGTATTATATATCAAGGTATATTCGATATATATAGTATATATAAGTGTATATATATATATATATATTAAGTGTATTGTATATACTAAGTGTATAGTATAGTGTATTATATAATACACTATATATATATCACATCAGAAGTTCTGATGAACGTAATAGTATGCTAGAAACATGAACTTACTGAAACCTTCACAACCTAGTATGTGTTCCTATCCTCCAAAAGTTCATCAGAACCACCTGCTTTCACTAGTTCATCAAATTATGTACTAGTGAGTTTTAAATTCTGTTCATTGGAGTCTCCTTAGGCTTTGAACCTGAGAGACCTACTTCAGAAATCATCTCCAAAGCATACTTCCTTTGTGACATCAAAATTCCCTCACTTGATTTGGCAAACTCAATTTCTACAAAATATCTTAGTTCTCCAAGGTCCTTTAATAAAGTTCTGATATAAAGCATCTATGACTGATTGTATCTTTTCCAAATCATTACCTGTAACAAGAAATCATCTACATACAAGTATGAGCACAAATTTACCATTAGTAGTTTTGGTAAATAGTGAGTAGTCATGTTTGCTTTGTAAAAAACCTAGATGTTAGCAAAGCTTGTGTTAATTTTAAGTTCTATTGCGTAGAAGCCTGTTTTAGGCCATATAGGGGTTTGAGGAGTCTACAAACCCTGTTCTCCCATGGCTACCAAATCCCTGAGGCATTGTCATGTAAACTTCCTTAAAAATATCACCATTCAGAAAAGCATTATGAACATCCAATTGGAAAGTAGGGCCAATGTTTAAGGGCTGCAATAACTATCACAGTCCTTACAGTAGTCATCTTAGCTACAGGGAAAAAAGTGTCATGAAAGTCAATGCCCTCTTGATGGGTGTAACCCTTTGAAACTAACCTTGCTTTGAATATCTCAACAGATCTATCAGCATTATATTTGATTTTGCACACCGACTTACATCCTATGGGTACTTTCCCTGGTGGCAGTGTAACCACTTCCCAAGTGTTGTTTTGTTCTAGTGCCTCTACTCCAAACTTCATTGCTTGAACACACCTGTCATCTTTGATTGCTTGGAAATAAGTATAAGGCTCAGTATTTGAGGAAAAAGCAGCCAGAAAAGACTGAAAATGGAAGGAAGATGAGAATAAGATACAAATTATTGGATAGGAAAAGCTGATGAAAAAGTGGAAGGCAAAAGAGGGTGAACATAGTCAGTTAACCAAATAGAGGGTCTAGTTGTTCTGTTGGATTTCCTGGGCTGCTACGGATGTAAGGATGGTTGGTGTGATAGGGAAGGTGAGTTAGCAAAGGGAAATAGTGATGTACGTGCAACAGGACCAGCTGAAGAAGGATGTGGTGAGGATATAGGTGTAGCAGGGCTAGAGGAAGAGGCATGCGGTGATGAATCTGGAGAAGAAAAAGAGTCATCTGGTAAAGCAAGAGGATATACACATGAAGATGGTGGAACAGTAGGTTGAACATCAGAGGTAGGAAAGATATCAGAAGTAGGACATGTAGGAACCAAATCGAAACCAGCAAGAAACTTGCTTTTACGATGTTTAAAGGGGAAAACTTTTTCTTTGAAGACAACATCCCTAATAACCAGAAACTTTTTGGCTTCAATATAATAGACTTTATCCCTTTTGTATAGATGCATCACCCATAAACACAACAGGGACTGATTTGGAAGTGAACTTATCATGGAAGTCTGGTTTTGTGGCATAACAAAGACATCCCAAAGTTTTGTATATAATCAAAATATGGTGGCTTTCCATGAAGTATCTCATAAGAAGATTTTCCATTTAGTAGTTTGTTAATGATATATGTTGTTGTAAGAATGCAGTTCCCCCAGAATCTTAGAGGAATGTTTGCTTGAAATCTTAAAGCTTTGGCTACATCTAAAAGGTGTCTATATTTTCTTTTCACAACTTTATTCTGTTGTGGAGTATGTGCACGACTACTTTGATGAATGATGCCCATGGTTTTGAAGAGATTAGAACATAGAGTGTAAAAGAATTCAAAATCATTATCTGATCTGAAAGTTTTAATAGTAGTGAAGAATTGATTTTCTACCAAGTGAAGGAAATCAGTCAACATAACATATACATCACTTTTCAATCTTAAAAGGAAGGTCCAAGTCATTCTGGTACAATCATCAATTAGAGTCATAAAGTATCTATAGCCATTACGAGTGCTTACTTTATATGGACCCCAGACACTCATATGTACAAGCTGAAATGAACTAGTAGACTTGAAATTACTAATATAAGAAAGGGCACCCTAGTTTGTTTATCTAGTGGATAAACATGACAATAACAAGTAGAAGTTTGAATACTAGACAAATATTTATTTATTGCAGGGATTTTATGTAAATTGGAAGAGGATCACGGCCCAATCTTTAATGCCATAGAACATTTGTACTTTGTTGAACTGAAGCGGTCATACATTTGGAAGAAAGAACAGCAACATGTGTTGAAGGACTGAGGATGTAGAGACCACCCTTGAGCTTACCAATCCCCTTCACCACGCCACTGAAGAGGTCATGAAAGACACATAAATCAGGGTAAGAATGAACTAAACTCTTCAGTTATTTTATATATCTGGAAATCGATAAAAGATTATATTTGAATTAGGGCACATAAAGCACATTGTGGAGTACATCAGAATTAGGTAAAGTTCCTATGTAAGTAATTTTAGTATTATTTCCATTAGGCAAGTGCAATATTGCTGATTTGAGTTCAGGAATTGGATTAGAAGATGACAGTAGATTCAAGGATGAAGCCATATGACT
This sequence comes from Nicotiana obtusifolia, assembly GCA_002018475.1. Classification (NCBI taxonomy): domain Eukaryota; kingdom Viridiplantae; phylum Streptophyta; class Magnoliopsida; order Solanales; family Solanaceae; genus Nicotiana; species Nicotiana obtusifolia. Next base: position 53,262 of record MCJB01049699.1, read on the forward strand.
AGAAGCACCAGAGTCAATGATCCAACTACATTGGTTAGTAAGTAAATTACCTGCCATATTAGCTACATCTGCTGGCTGGTAGTAAGTAAATTACCTGCCATATTAGCTACATCTGCTGGCTGGCTTGCTGTGCTCAATATCCTAAGAATTTGTTGATACTGCTCAGTGGTGAATGGTTGTAAAGTTGGAACTACAGTTGGTATATTGTTTCTATGTGTAGCATTCTGAAACTCCTCTGTGGTATGCGCATTGTGTGCCATGTTTTCAGGATGCTCATGTGTTCCTCTCCTCCTATTATTTATTGAACTTGAACCCTGGAGGATATCCCACTAGTTTGTAACATGATTCCCTTGAATGCCCCTTCATGTTACAATAGTCACACACAAGTCCATTGTTCTTCCCAGGTCTCATATTTGAAGCATTTGCGGAAACTAATGTACTACTTTCTACATTCAGAGATGTACTCCCCAAAATTCTTGCTTGTGATGTGCCACTACTCATCCTCTGGCTTTCCTCTTGCACAATCATCGAATAGGTCTAGTCAAGAGTAGGTGTTGGATGCATCATCAAAATTTGACTCCTTTGTGGTGCATAGGTATCATTTAGCCTCATTAGGAACTTCATGAGTTTCTGATAATGAAGAAATATCACAAAAGTCTGGATTTTTCACAGTCACAACCAGAAAAGAGGATAATCGACTCAAATTCATCCCACAGATCATTAAGTCTGGAAATATACACAAAAACACTCGAGATTCCTTATGTCAAATAGCTAATTTCCCTATTCATATGGCAAATTTTGGTGGCATTTATTTTATCAAATCTCTCCTTCATAGCTTTCCACACCTTTTCCGCATTTGTTGAGTATAAAATTCCACTTCTGAGTGCTGGTGTAACTGAACTCCTAATCTATGTCTGTACAATCGCATTACGCCTATCCCACCGGCATAATTTGTAGATATTATTTTCAAACTGATTTCTGGTACATAAAAACTTGAGATTTACAATTAGTGATATTACCATATATCTACTCCACTTTGAGTAGTTTTTCGTCCCAATCAACAGTTGAGGGACGAGTGAAATACCTGGTGTATCTGATGAATGAGCATACAATGGATCGTTGTAATCAATCTGCTGAACATTTGCATGTAGGGATCTAGTTACATTTTTTGTTGTATCGATCGCCATTTACGATAAAGAAATCGGAAATTGAAAGGTAAGATATGAAAGAGAAATTTAGGGATTAGACAAAGAATTAAAGGAGCTGAATCAAAGAACAGATTCCTAAAGCTCAAAATCGCAATCAACCAAGCTCTGATACCATGTTAAAATAAAGCCCTAGGTCAATTAATGGAGCTACATATTTTGGGGAAGAAGGGAGCTTAGAGAGAAATGAGAGGAAGATTCTAGAGAGAGAATGAAACTGAATATTCTCTTCTTCTTTGCTCAAAAATATACTGTACACCGTGATACGATCCAAGATAAATAAAATATCGGAATATGAAAATAACAATGATTAAAGCAAAACTAATGATAGGTTTGATTAAGGTAATCAAAGTAGTCCGAATAGTGAAATATAGAAGAAAATCTAGAACTCTAAGTGAACATTTCAAGCAACAATCAAAATACTATCCGATCACCTCCCAAGAACGACAAATTAGAAACCCTAGATATAAAGAAAGGAGAAGAAGATTATCCTCAAGAACCCAAGTCTTGAAAATAGGTAAATTCAAAGTCGAACTCGAACCAAGAGGTTCCAAATCTCTCTCAAGAGTTTTCTTATGTCAAAATACGCTAAGTGGCTAATGAAATAACCCTATGCTATTATAAATACTCAATGGATAAAATACAAAAAATTTCAAAGTTAATTTCCATAAAAAACTCGTCTGGCCTAGCCGTAGCCTCAACCGTAACCCCAGCCATAACACACAGCTGAACCGTGACGAATTCCAGCAGCTTATTTTCTTCAGCTCTTCAGGCCACTCTTGAACCGTAGCCAATGATTGGTGAAACCGTGTTATACAGTTTGACTTGGGGTCTTGATTATTCAATTCTCAGGACTCCAAATATGGTATTCTTTGCATGAATCCTCCAAGTGACTCTCCAAACATCTTCTAGTCAATTGTTGAAGATCATGCAACTCCTCACCGTGCATCCCTCAGTCATTCTTGGACTTGGAGCGAGTCAACGGTCTACTAGATAATTCAGGGTCATCTTCAATATTCTCCACGTTGCCCGGGCTATCTAGGATCTTATCAATCCTTCCCTCTTGAAAAGGATTCGTCCACAAATCCGACATACCTGCACCAAAAGGAGATAAGCAGAAACATTAAATATCACACCCACCTTAAACTCACTTGGGAGATCCAACTTGTACGCATTGTCGTCAATCTTCTCAAGAACTTGGTATGGTCCATATCCACGAGGATACAACTTGGACTTGCGCTTGGTAGGAAACTGTTCCTTCCTCAAGTGAACCCAAACCCAATCACTAGGTTTGAAAATAACTTGTTTTCTTACTCTGTTAGCTCTATTTTCAACCTTTCATATGTCTTCTCCAATTGCACCGCACTTGATCATGAACCCTCTTCAATGCTTCATCCTTGTTCTTACCATCTACATTCATAACATCACTCAAAGGCAAAGGAATCAAATCCAAATGTGTTAGCGCATTAAAGCCATATTCAACCTCAAAAGGATACTTACCCACGGAAGAGTGAACAAATATATTGTAAGCAAAATCAATCAATGGTAAACGCTCCTCCCAAGTAGTGTACTTATCCTTAAGTGCAGCTCACAACATACTACCCAAAGTCCTATTGACTACCTCAGTCTGACCATCAGGTTTGGGGATGACAAGTAGTAGAATACAATAGCTTGGTTTCCAACTTAGACCACAAAGTTCTTCAAAATTGGCTAACAAACTTAGTATCCCTATCGCTAACAATGGACCTAAGCACCCCATGTAACCTCAAAACCTCTCTCTCAAATGCATCATCTTTCTTGTGACAAGGAATAAAATGTGTCATCTTAGAAAAACGGTCAACCACAACGAATATGCAATCATGTCCCTTCCTAGTTCTTGGTAAGCCCAAAACAAAATGCATAGAAATATCTAACCAAGGACCCTCGGGAATAAGCAATGGAGTATATAAACTATGTGGCTGAACCTTAGACGTAGCCTGAAAGCACTCGATACATTTACTACAAACTCTAGCTATATCTCTCCTCATGTGGGGCCAACAAAAATTTTCTTTTAGGCGCTCAAGTGTTTTAGAAACTCCAAAATGCCCTATCAATCCATCACTACGTGCCTCTTTAACAAATAATTTCCTCAAAGTACATCTAGGGACACATAATTTTCTATTCCTAAACAAATAACCATCATCTATAAGGAATCCCTCAAATACACCCAACTTACACTCCTTGTACTTACCACTAAAATTTGGGTCACTATCATATAAATCTTTAATATTCTTGAACCCCATTAAATTAGCAGTTATCACATTGATCAATACATATAATCTAGAAAGTGCATGAGCCGCAACATTATCTTTGCATTGCTTATAGTGGATAACATATGGAAAGGTCTCTATAAACTCTACCCACTTAGCATATCTTCAATTTAACTTAGACTGACTCTTTAGAAATTTGAGACTCTCATGGTCAGCCCTAACCATAAATTCCTTAGGCCACAAATAATGCTGCTAATTGACTAAAACTCTCACAAGGGAATACAACTCTTTATCATAAGCAAAATAATCTAAGGTTGCTCCACTCAATTTCTCAATAAAGTAAGCTATAGGTTTTTGGTCTTGTATAAGAACTGCACCTATACCTACCCAGAAACATCACACTCAACCTCAAAAATCTTAATAAAATCGGGTAGTTATAGCAAAAGAGCTGAACTAAGCATTTTCTTCAATAATTCAAAGGCCTCATCTTGATCCTTACCCCATTTAAATTCCTTATCCTTCCTAATTACTGAAGTCAAAAGGGCAGCTATGCTACAAAAACTCTTAATAAATCTCCTATAGAAACTAGTGATACCATGAAAACACCTAACCTCTGGCACACTCTTTAGAACAGGCCACTCTCCAATGGCTTTCACTTTTGTTTCATCAACCTCTATGCTCTTCTCCCTCGTAACAAACCCCAAGAAAATCACAATAATCAACACCAAAATCACACTTCTTAGAATTTGCAAAGAGTTTCTTTTTTCTAAGTACATCAAGCACACTTTTAACATGCAAAAGATGATCATCTAAAGAATGACAATAAATAAGTATATCATCAAAATAGACAACAACAAATTTACCTCTAAATGGCTTTAAAATATGATCTATCAAGCGCATAAATGTAGTAGGTGCATTAGTTAACCCAAAAGGCATAACTAATCATTCATACAAACCATTTTTAGTTTTAAAGGTCGTTTTTCATTCGTCACCAGGATTCATCCTAATTTGATGATATCCACTTTGCAAATTAATTTTTGAAAATACCTTTGCACCATGTAACTCATCCAACATATCATCCAATCTAGGAATGGGATAGCGATACTTTACTGTGATTTTATTGATAGCTCTACAGTCAACACACATACACCAAGACCCATCCTTATTTGGTAACAAAATGACTGGTACAACAAAAGGACTCATGCTCTCGCTCACGAACCCCTTATTTAGCAACTCCCCCACTTGCCTTTGAAGCTCCTTAGCCTCCTCTAGGTTGCTCTTATAAGCCGGTTTATTTGGAATATGAGATCTTGGTACAAAGCCAATCTGGTGTTCAATCCCCTAAGTGGTGGCAATCCTTCAGGTAGCTCCTCAGGAAAGACATCATTGTATTCCTGCAGTAAAGAAATAAAATCACGAGACAAAGAGTTAGAGAGTTCGTTAGTATTCAAATAAGCTCCTTTATACGCACATAGTAAAAGTGGTATTTCTTCACTAAGGGTCTTTTCCCACTCCTTGATTTTTACAAACAAGTTCAACTCTCTTCCTTTCTCCTCTTTCCTCTCACCATCACTCGGTTTCTTTTCATTCTTCCTCTTTCGGCTACCCTCTGATTTTTCTGCTTCCTCACTTTCCTCAATCTCAACAAGTAAAATTTTACCTCTACACTCATTCTCTCTTTTTTCTTCTCTCACCTTCTCCCCACCCAATTGTTGAACTCTTTTATGATCTTCATACACTTGAAGTGAAGTCAAGGGCTTCAAGAGATACTTTTTACCCTTCAGCTCAAGAGTATAGTTATTACTCCTCCCTTCATATAACGGATTCCTATCATATTGTCATGGTCTCCTAAATAATAGATGGCAAGCCTACATAGGTACAACTGTCCGCAACAAATTTTCGTAGTATGAAAAAATAAACTACAACAAAAAATAATATTAAGAGAAAGAGATTTTATTGATGGATATTTGTGAGTACAATTCTATGTATCCCTTGATTCTCCTCTCTGAAATTCTCTGTGATTCGAGGGCTTGAGAAGCATTTTTCTCGAATGTAGGAAGATGTAGACCTCATTGTGATGTATTTAATCGGCAAGAATGTCGAGCAAAGATTCATTATTTTGGGTTGATCTCCAGAAAAAACTCTGTCGATCACTCCTTTGTTGAAGAATTTTGCACTTGATGATTGATCTCTCTGTTTGCGGATACCTTCATCAATTGCGAAATACTCTTTTCCAACTCTAAATTGTCCCTAGAGAATTATGTAATCTCTCTATTTATAGTCGTAGAGGATGGACAGTCCAGCTATATATGAACTCTTTTGCTTGATTCTGATTGGATCACGTGAATCATCAAAATGATCACATAAGCTACGTGATAAGCTAACTTGTGATTGACCAAGACATGTCATTTTAGACACTTGGCAACTCTTGGTCATTGTTTTGGACTGGGATTGCTACATCATTTAACATGTGGCGTCATCTTGTTGGCTTGTAATTTGACTGGATATGCCATGTCACTTGACACATGGCATGAATCTGGGCCTTAAGATGAAATGGACCTTGGACTTGAAAATAATAAAATGGACTAATTTAATTTATAGAGTCCAAATTAATTATTTAATCCAAATTTTATATGGATTAGACCCAATAAATTTTATATGTCTACAGATGTTCCTACTTCAAGATTTGTCGATGTGTAAACTTGTTGAATCTTAGACGAGACTCGAGGTACCCGTGAAAATAATTACTCCACATCTTTTCATCAAATGACGTATTTGAGTATTTAGATAAGCAGTAACCTTTTTTGTGAAAAGAAATTACACGACCTAAGCCAAGAATTCCAAATCCGCGTTGGACAAAGGCACAGTTAATTTGAACAAAATTTGGCTTTAAGGCGATCTCCAATCTTGCATTATTTTTTGCACCAAATGCTATTTTGGTGCAAAAATGATGTTTTGGAGCTCCAACCTTGCACTATTCATTGCATCATTACTATTCATTAATAATTTATTATTATTCTTTTATTATATAACACTTTTAATTTAACATATTATAAATTTTAATTTTTACATTTAGATTCCTAATATACCTATTCATCTACACCATTACTATTCATTAATATTTTATTATTATTTTTATTATATAACACTTTTAATTTAACATATTATAAATTTTAATTTATAATTTTAGATTCCTAATATACCTAATTATTTTTTGTGTAATATCTTATAATATTAATTTTACATCTTAATTTTGGAGTGTAAGTTTTATAAATTAATTTTCGTATATATTATTTTATAAAAAATTGTAAGTTAATTTTATTATAAGTTATAATTGTATTAAAAAATTTAACCATCACAAAAATGAAAAGTGCATATATAAAATATAATACGTTGTTAATAAATAACACAATGTTCAATAACATAATAATTTCGAATATATAACACAATGTTCAATAACAACACAATGATCAATAACATAACAATGTTCAATACATTAAAATTGAACTCCAACAGTAGAAATAGTAGTAGATGAAAATTATCGATTTGAACAATTTTTAGCTCGACGCAAAAAAAATTAAGAACAGAGATGCTCATTTTGCACTTCGTAATGCATTAGTAGAGCATTTATGGGAGCAACGTACTAATCATGAAAGTTGAATATTTATGTAGAAATTAAAATAAATTCTACCTTAATGTAATAATATTTATTTAATTATATTTTATCAATGATTTCACTTTTATTTGAATTATCCATTAATATGTATAACGTATAATATTTTCTTACAATTTATATTATTTAAAATTTTATGGTATAAAATAATTTTATATTAAATGATTATATAACAAAGGATTATGAATTACATGGGATGGATATGTAAAAAAGAAAAAAAAAAAGAAAGGATTTTTTTCTGAAATTATAAAATAAAATTTAAGTAAAAAAAAATAATATAATATAAAAGAGAGAGAAGAATATAAAAGGAATATTTTTTTTTTTGTGCAAAAAATGATGTAATGGGTTGGAGTTAATTTGCACCATTTTGATGTTTGCACCATTTTAGTGCAAAAAATAGTACAATGGGTTGGAGATGCCCTAATTAAATAACCCCTTTGAATAAGAAGAATATAATCCATGTAGAAATTGATTACTGTTTCCTCTTGCACTTAGAATTGTGACGGTATTAAACTTAGCAAGGTGGTAATTTGAGTCCATTTAAAATCCAATTACTTCAACCGTCCTTTTAAATCTATAAATAACAGGAGTTGACCCTTAAAACACATGAAAGGAAAAGGATTGTCATGACTCACGAGCTAACGCAAGAAACCCGTATTTCTCGAAATATCTGGCTAAGTATCTGGCAAATTATTTGATATCTTTCGTTGCTTCCTTCTGCTTCCTCCGACTTACTGCCCCTAACGTACTACTCTATTATTATTTCCTTGTAGATTTTCCTACTAAACAACAACAGATTACTCAGAGCCATGGACGAATCACCCGCAACTGGACTGAATACAGAGAAATGCCGATTGCATTGATCACAAAGGAGTCCTGAGCTTTATATATATGCGGGTCAGACGAATTGCAGTCTGCCCCGGCCCCTCCTTAGTGACTTTGGTCAGGAAAGAGAATAGGGCAATAAATAGAGCTTCGGCTCAGAATTAGACCTTCTGTAGACGCAACTTCACACTTCTGAGTCCTGAGCTTTATATTAGCGGGTCTTATGGACACATGCTCAATCATGATAGGCTTGATATCACTGGTAACTCAATTTTTCAATGACGACGAAGCATTGAGAGACAACACCATAGCAGGGATGTACGACGCTAGAGCAGCCCTCAAACTCAATAGAGATCAACTAAAGCACCAAAAAGCCTCATGGACCTAGCATCGTAAACTCCCCCATCTCTCTGCCTTTTTTTGCAGGTTTACGAGGACGTGATGGCAAAGGCTTTAGATGCTTTCACAAGTTGTGCTCACTCGCCCTGGTGGAAGATGCTCGACTTTGGGATGTAAAGTTGTTCATCTTGTGCTTCTGAGGACTTGTGTTCACCATCCAAATTGAAGAGGGCTCTGACCTTTCACTGGCACTGTATCCGCAAAAGCAGAAACGTCGTGCTATGGCACCGAGGGCTCTAAAAAAATTTTTTACATTGCAGATTTTCAAGAAATCTCCAGCGATCTTAGGTAGATGTTACAATGATTGGTGGCGAACCACTTGTCTCTCTGTTGCAGCTTGGCGAGAGAGTCACATGAAATTGATAGAAAATAGGCATAAACGCAACGGAATCAATTATTCAAGACCATATAACCTTACATGTAAACTAGATAAATATAATCACTAACGAGATAGAAACACTAACCTCTTGAAGTTACTGCACAAATCTTCAATAATATTCGCGCTATCCAGGTCCACGGTCTTCTACTGTGTATCCTGAATTTCTACCGAACGTGATACTTGAGTGGCAAGTATTTTTATTCAAGAAAAATAGTATCCTTTTTATCAAAATTCGGCCAAAAAAAAAAACGAAGCTCTTCTCTGTTATTTTTTCTTCTTTTTTTCACGTTCACAGAAGAAAGTGAAAGCTTTCTTTTCGTTTTTCTTTTTGGTAATTGGTTTCCACGTTTTCTACTTCTTCTGTTTTTTGGTTTCATAAGACCAAAACATATTTGAAGTCTTAGTAGTCAAAACGTGTAGGAGTCTACTACGTACCAAAAATGTGTAGCAGTCTCCCAACCCACCAAGGATACTATTTTCTTATTTAATTTCCTCGTTCTAGAATATTCAGGCACAGTAGGGACCACAGATTTAATAACGAGGCTTCCTATTGTGGTATTAATTCGG
>MCJB01049700.1:0-20699 GCA_002018475.1 Nicotiana obtusifolia
GTGCTTAGTATAATCAAAGGGGAATAGAAGGATCCTTACTTTGTTCAGTGCTTGCTGAGATTCGTTAAGCAGGCAAGCCCAGTCCACGGCGTTCATGGCAGCTCGATCCTCTTCAGTCACCAAACCGTGGAGATAGCTTCCTATGCCTACCGGTGGGCCCAATGCTCGGGCATCTTCGGGGATAGCAAGGGTTATCACCCGACTTCTTTCCGAATTCAAGCTCGGTGTGGGAAATTTATCCACCAACTTGATACCGGCTGGAGACGCACTCAATTCTGCCGGGGGACTCCTTCGAGGGATCTCGAGGCCGAAAGTATCGGCCGATGGCACCCCATCAAAGAATTCTTCAAGGTTTTCCGCTGTGACCGGTACCTTGCCCGGCGTATGAGTTCCAGCGTCTCGGGACGTCTCCGAGAAGGATGGGGAATGCGCCACTTCGGGAATATCCGAAGGCTTTTGCGCTGAACTTTGCACACCGGCTCGATCTTCAGTTCTAGCTTCCTTTTCGACGCTGATCTCAGGGGAGGTACCGTTTCCCTCCGTTGTAGGCCCGGGGACTTCCCGAGGGCTTTTATCATGTTTAGGACTCCCTGCCCTATCGGAGTCCTCACTTATTTCGGCAGCGGCATCGGGAGTTTTGGCCTTCCGAGCCGCCATTTTCTTCCTCTTCTTTTTCTCGGGCTCGGCATGATCAGGAGACCTTGTTCTTTTCTTTCCTCCCTCCTTTACCGATGTGGGAAGAGGACGAGGAACCGTCCCGCTAACAGCTGCCGACCTCAACTCGGCATCTTTTGAAAGGCCTGTAATACATAAAGTTATAAAACGTGAATATCGATATCGGTCGTTCTTGGAAATATGAATACAAAATAAAGCTTACCATGGTTCTTAGCCTCCCAGAGGCCTTTCAATATCTCCCTCCAAGCCCGTTCAGAATATGATCTTTGGGCCACGATTTTTCTGACCCAATCCTTGAGGTCATTGATCCCGGCCGGTGATTGACGAACGGCTGCACAAAATGGTATAACGTGTTATACAACGGGAATCGATAATGCGAAGGTCAAATGGAAGAATACTTACGTGTCAAGTTCCACTTCTCGGGAAATGGCATGCTATCAGCAGGGATCAGATCGGAGGTCTTAATTCGAACACATCGGCTCATCCAGCCTCGGTCCCTGTCTTCATCTATGCTCGAAAATGGGGCCTTATTGGCCCGACGAGCTAACTTGATCAGTCCCCCTCGGAACATTCGGGGACTGTACAGCCTGAGTAGATGATCGAGGGTAAAAGGATGCCCCCCCTCGACCTTATTTATAAAGAAACGAAAAAGGTAGATTATACGCCATACGGAGGGATGCATTTGAGCTAAAGTAACTTGATACCTCCTACAAAATTCCACAATCATAGGATCTACAGGCCCTAATGTGAATGGATAAGTGTATACACTAATATATCCCTCTACGTATGTGGTTATGGACTCGTTAGGGGAAGGTATTATTACTTCTTTGTCATCCCAATGACAATCGGCCTTAACCCTGTCAAGATATTGTGGGGTGATGGAACTAATATAATCTGAAACCGGTTCACCCCGACCGGGTACAGAAGACGGCTTCTCGACTTTAAAGTCAGTACCTATATAACATCCCATTGGGATGAAGGCCTTCAATGGAGGTTCCGCAGAAGGCTCTTCAATACTGATGGGTTCAGCCCCTTCAATAGACTGAGCAGGGGACGATTGTCTTTGGGGAACAAACTTAGATGTTTATCCATGAAAGTAGAAGGAAGTAGAAGGATTCAGAAAGTTTTGCGATGGAGAAGTTGAACAGTCTACTCAGAGGATATTCGAAAGAGACAAAGTGAGTTAATGAGCGAAGACAAAATGAGTTAATATGAGAAGATAAAGTGAGTTAATACGTGAAGACAAATGGGCCAACCTAAAGGAGAACGAAGTATTTATACTTTTTCAAAAAGCGGTGACACAAAGCACGAGGTATGCGGCATTAAATGCACGCATTTAATGCAATGGAAAAGTACTAGGTTCTGCAAAAAGGTGGATAATGATTGCCTACATCGGCAGTTGTGCATGTCATTGCGCTGCCGTCATATATAGAATCTTTTTGGGGGTAAGCGATTTTGGCAGATAAGTTTCCACGACACGTTATATGGTAGTATCGATCGCCTGGTTGATAAGCCCTAGGTTGGATAGCTCATATCGTTTTTTGTCCTTACTCTCCAATAAACGAGGGGACTATCTATATTGGGTCGAACCATCTAGGTGAAGTCGAATCGGATACAATCAGGTGAAAACGGATCAAATACCATTAAGTGAAGGCGGGTCGAAGATAATATGAAGTCGACCCCCCGGTCCAAGATCAAAAAGTCAGGCACGTGAGATGGAGCGACCGAGATGAGACAATCGATATAGTCGGTCAAGAAACACATCGTGATCGAGGACCGGCTCCGACCCAAATATCTCGCCAATCATCGGATATTTCGCCAGAATTAATTATCTCGACCATTATGGCCGTTATGCCATCATTTAAGAGTATTAAATCCCGTAATTAAATTTTCCTTATAATCAGTTCCCTGCTTTTATTGTGACTCTTACACTTACCTATGACTCTCACACTTGCTTATAAAAAAGGCTGAGCCCCTTCATTGAAGGGCACGAATTACTTTCTCATCATACAAGGCAGTTTACTTTCATCATTCCTTACCATCTCTACTGTTCATCAGAATTCAATATTAAAGCTCTCTATTGCTGTTTGTCGAAATACTATTTCATTGCATACGATTCATCGTTGATTATCATATATTTATGGTTTGATTGCTCTATCTCCCTTATAACACTCTAATTCCTTACGCCATACTTTTATTTGGTATCAAACTAATTTGCGGATCCTTAGCTCTACGAACAAATTCAATGGTTATCCGATTTTAAGGGTAAACACACCTTTCTCTTATTCTCTCACAAATGATGAGAACGTAGACTACAGAAGTACTCGGCGGTAGAGGGGCTGCTCCCCCGGTTATTAGAGGCAGAGGCAGAGGTCGAGGGAGGACATAGCTCCATGGAGAGGACGAGGATGTCCTAGAGTTGCTCCATTAGTACCACTAGTGGAACTAGTGGAGGATCCTGTTATTGAGGAGCAGGATGAGGTACCTGCAGCTGAGCTGGCCCCAGCAGATTTTATGACCTCACCAAGCTTCCAGGAGGTCATGGGCCGTATTTTGCGGTTCATTGATTCTATGAATCAAGCTAAGCTATTTCCAACAGATCCAGCCACATCTCAGATGGGAGGGGGAGCATAGACCCCTATCGCTCAGGCTCCAACGCACGCTGCTGCCATTTATCAGACCCCAGGTGCTCTACCTTTAGGCGGGGCCTAGCCAATTATAGCCGTTATGCTAGAGCCCGACCAGTCGCAACTGTTGAGCAACAAAAGTGGCTGGACAAATGGACTAGGTTTCGCCCTCCTATATTTGGGGTGAGCGCTTAGAGGACCCACAAGATATCATTGACCAGTGCAAGGAGAAGTTATGTAACATGGGAATATTAGAGTCCAATGCCGTAGAGTTCACCACATTTCAGCTTGAGGTCAAGGCCTAAAGATGGCAACAGGCTTACCTCCCTGGACTTGGGATCAGTTTATACATCTGCTCTTAGAGAAGTACATACCACTTCAGAGAGAGAGGAGCTATGGGGTTAGTTTGAGCGGCTTCGTCAGGGTCATATGTCTGTGACCGACTACCAGGCGAGATTCTCTAACTTGTCTCGTCCTGTAGCTATTGTACTCCCCACGGATGCAGGGAGGGTGCGAAGATTTATTGCAGGTATGCACCCTGAGATTCAGGTTTCTATGTCTTGTGAGGCGGTGATGGGGACTCCATTATTTCAGGTTGTGGAGATAGCTCGAAGGATTGAGAGTATCCGCAACCGCAGTAGAGAGTTTGTGCCGAAGGATATGCAGCCTCGGCATTCTAGTGGATTCAATGGCACCCCGTCTAGGGGACAGAGTTCAGTTCGTGAAGGGCCAGTCCAACAGGCCCATGTATCATCACCACCGCCTTCTCGGAGTGCCCCAGCACGATCCTACTTCAATACTATCCCAGAGAGTACTTATCGTCTGCCAGCTATTCAGGTTTCCTGTAATGGGTATCCTAGATATCAGGCCCATACTCTGTGTCAGCAGTTCACCACTCAGAGGGGTTGTTTTGAGTTCAGGGAGTTGGTCCACATGAAGAGGTTTTATCACAAACTCTGGGGCAAGGTAGTGCAGCAGGACCATCGGCCCATAATTACCGCACAAGCTACCGTACCGCCTGGCCAGAGGTAGAGCTCAAGTGGTTAGGGGCCGCCCTTGAGGTGGAGGCTAGTCAGGTGGCACTCCGACTAGATTCTTTGTTTCCCCTCTCAGACCAGAGATAGTCGCCTCCGAGGCAGTGATCACATGCACTATTTATGTTGTTGTAGGATGCTTCGGTACTATTTGATCCAGGGTCTACTTATGCCTATGTCTCTTCTCTATTTTCTCCTTATCTAGATGTATTTCGTGAATCCTTGGATATTCCTGTATATGTGTCCATGCGAGTAGGTGATTCTATCATTGTAAATCGGGTCTACCGGTCATGTGTACTGACTTTCTGCGGTTATTAGACCAGAGTGGACCTTCTATTGCTCGATATGGTTGATTTCGAGGTTGTCCTGGGCATGGACTGGTTGTCTCCGTGCCATGCGATTCCAAGAGTGTTACCTTGGTGATGCCTGAGTTACCCTAGAGTTGAAGGGTTCATCTGTTGGTACTTCTAATCAGGTTATTTCTTTCTTGAAGGCTCGACATATAGTCGAGAAGGGTTGTTTGGCCTACTTAGCCTTTGTTCAGGATACTACTGCAGAGACTCCCATATTAGATTCAGTGCTCATGGTACGATAGTTTTCTAGTGTATTTCTTACTGATCTACCAAGTATGCCACCGGATCAAGATATCGATTTCGGCATTGATTTGTTGCCAAGAACCCAACCTATCTCTACTTTGCCGTATCACATAGCTCCAGAGAAGCTGAGGAGTTGAAGGAGCAGCTTCAGGAGTTACTTGAGAAGGGGTTCATCAATCAAAGTGTGTCGCCTTGGGACGCACCGGTGTTATTTGTGAAGGATGGAGGTATGCGTATGTGCATTGATTACCGCTAGCTGAACAAAGTAACTTTAAGAATAAGTACCCATTGTCCTGCATTGATGATTTACTTGATCAGCAACAAGGTGCTAGAGTGTTCTTGAAAATCAACTTGAGATTCGGGTATCATCAGCTTATGGTTCATGCTTCAGATGTTCCGAAGACGGCTTTCCAGACTAGATATAGGCACTATGAGTTTCTAGTGATGTCCTTCCGTTTGACTAACGCTTCGGCGACATTTATGGGTTTGACGAACGGGTGTTTAGGCCATATGTTGACTTATTTTTCATTGTCTTTATTGATGACATATTGATCTACTCGCGTAGTATAGAGGAGCACGGGCAACATTTGAGGTTAATGCTTTAGACCTTGAGGGAACAAATGCTATATGCTAAGTTTTCTAAGTGTGTGTTCTGGTTAGATTCTGCGGCTTTCATAGGATATGTTGTATCAGGTGAGGGTATCAAGGTGGATTACAGGAAGATCGAGGCAGTTCAGAGCTGGCCTTGTACTACCACAGCGGCCAAGATCAGGAGTTTCTTGAGGTTAACAAGTTATTATAGTCGATTTGTGAAGGGCTTCTCATCTATTGCAGCTTCTTTGACTAGATTGACCTAGAAGTATGCTCCGTTCAGGTGGTCTGATGATTGTGGGGCGAGCTTTCATAATCTCAAGACTGCTTTGACTACAGCACCAGTGTTAGTGTTACCCTCCGGATCAGGGATGTATATTGTGTATTGTAATGCTTCACGCATTGGCTTGGGTTATGTATTGATGCAGGAGGGGCGAGTTATTGCATATGCTTCACGTCAGATGATGCCCCACAAAAAGAATTATCATGTGCATGATTTGGAGTTGGCCGCAATAGTTCATGCCCTCGAGATCTGGAGGAATTATATTTATGGGGTGTCTTATGAAATTTACACCAGTAATCGCAATTTGCAGCATTTGTTTAAATAGAGGAATCTTAATCTGAGGAAATTTTGGTGCCTTGAGTTTCTAAAGAATTATGATATAACTTCCACTATGATCCGGGCAAGGCGAATGTGGTCGAGGATGCCTTGAGAAGAAAGGCCAAAAATCTAGGTAGTTTGGCATTCATTTCAACGGAAGAAAGACCATTGGCTTTGGACATCTAGTCCATAGCCAACCGACTTGTGAAGTTTGATATTTCAGAGCCTAGTCGAGTTCTTGCATGCGTTAGGGATCAGTCTTCTTTATTCGAGTGGATCAAGGCTCGTCTGTATGATGATATGCACTTGCTGGTCCTTAGAGAGACGGTGCTATGAGGTGTTTCCAAGGAGGTTAGTATCGATGATGATGGTGTTCTACGACTCAGGGTCACTTATGTCTTCCTAATGTTGATAGCTTGAGGGAGACGATTCTAGAGGACGCATGCAGTTCGCGATATTCAATTCATCCAGGTGCTACGAAGATGTATTGTGACATGAGGCATCATTACTGGCTGAGGTGGACGAAGAAGGACATAGTTGAGTACGTTGTGAGGTGTCTAAATTGCCATCAGGTTAAGTATGAGCACCAGAGGCCAGGTGGCTTACTTCAGCATATGGTTATACTGGAGTGGAAGTGGGACCGCATCACTTTGGATTTTGTAGTTGGGTTGCCGTGGATGTTGAGGAAGTTTGATGTATTTTGGTTCATTGTCGACAGACTGACCAAGTCAGCACATTTTATTCTGGTGGTGACTACTTACAATTCAGAGTGGTTGGCCTAGATTTATATTCAGAAGATCGTCCGATTGCATGTCGTGCCTATTTCCATCATTTAGGGAGAGGGACTCAGCTCACTTTGCATTTTTAGAGAGCAGTACAGAGTGAGTTTGGTACCCGGGTAGAGCTCAGTACAACCTTTCATCCGCAGACCGACCGGCAATAGAGCGAACAGTTCAAATTCTGGATGATATGCTCAGAGCATGTGTTATTGACTTCGGACGACAGTAGGATCAATTCTTACCATTGGCTGAGTTTGCTTATAACAACAATTATCAGTCCAGCATCAAGATGGCTCCATTTGAGGCTTTGTATAGTCGGGGATGTCGTTCCCCCATCGGTTGGTTTGAGTTCGGCGAGGCTAGTCTATACGGTACTGATTTGGTAAGGGATGCCTTGGATAAGGTAAAATTGATTCAGGAACAATTTCGCACAGCTCAGTCCAAACAGAAGAGTTACATGGATCAGAAAATGTGTGATTTATCATTTATGGTACGCAAGAAGGTTCTATTGAAAGTCTCGCCGATGAAGGGTATCATGAGGTTCGAAAAGATGGGTAAGCTAGGTCCGAGGTTCATCAGTCCATTTGAGGTGTTGGAGCGAGTTGGTGAGATTGCTTGCAAGCTAGCTTTGCCTCCCATCCTATCAGGAGTTCATCTGTTATTCCACGTATCTATGCTCCGGAGGTACTATCACGACCCAAATTTGTAATAGGTCGCGACTACACCTAACGCCGTCGTTAGGCAAGCCCACAAGTGAAACTAATATTTATTTACTCTTTTTTAACAATTTGAAAACAGAAGTTTTCCTTTTTAAAGAACAATTTAAGCTAGATTTCATGCCACCGTAAAATCTCATTAAAACAACGTACAATCATAATAAGAATATTCCTGGTGGTGAAAGAAATGATAAATACAGCCGTACAAAGCAAAATAAAAATTGCTCTATTTCTGATCAATAACAAAGAATATGGGAATTTTTGTAGAAAGAATAAATCTCTATTGCAAAAGTAGGAATTGCTAGATTTTGATTAATTTAAGCTTTTATTTTTATTTTTGAGAGATCTTTGGACATAATTATGCATCCAAATATAGTCTTTTTTTAGAAGGGAGAGTTTATGCTTGAAAACATTTTTAGAATTGAATACTATCCTAGCATAAGAGTGAAAATATATGATTCATGCATGTTAATATCAAATTTAGAACTTATATTATCAATTATCAGGAATTTAGTGTTTTATTTTTATGTGTCTACAGTCGGTTGACATTGAATTTGCGTAGAAACTTTTTAAAAGTAAATTCAATTTAATTCAAAAAATATATTTAATTGTCTATATAACGAAAAAATGTCTATATTCAGTTCTCATTTAAATGGAACCATTTTAAAAGTAACTCCAATTTGATTCAAAACAATATATTTAATTGCCTATATTGTGCAAAAATATTTTTGAGGAAAATTTTACATAGAAACTTTGCTTGCTTATTTTTTAAAAACAATTTTTTATAATTTTTCTGTTTTTGTATTAATTTTCTACTTACATAAAATATATTTATAAATGGCTTCTTCTAATTTTAACGTTGCATTTATTTTATTATATTTACGAATAAAATGGAAAGAGCTTTAATATTACTTAGAATTTTGCAAATGATTTTTATTTATAAAGTTATATCTTTAAAAATATTAATTTTGAACTCATTTTTGGACAAAGGTTGGTGCAATTATTATGAATAGATTTCAACCGTAACATTACGTTGGCATCATCATAGATATGTAATTAATCTCATAAGGAAATTGTTATTCAATTTCAAGTTTAAACTGATATTGTGTACCTAAATTGAAGAACTATTTAATGCTAAGACCGGTGTTCACAGATTAAAAGGAAAGGTACTATAGTTAATTTTACATATTATCCTAAATATTAGGAGTTTGTACATAGTTCAAATAAAGAAAAATTCTAATAACCTAAATTTTAATTGATTTCAAACTATCCTAAATATTAGTAGTAAATTAATTAAATTATTAGTTTACAACTTTGTCCAATCTAAAAGCTATTTTAAAGAGTAAAAAAAAGCGAATAATATTTCGTTAAGGACCTTCGTGCTTTTGCTATAGCATTAATTTCGACGAACATGCGATGCACGTAAATAATCGTACATAGATATTTAGTCGAAATATTTTGCGTTCATCAATTATTCATATAAAAGAACAATTTGAATTTGGCATAAAATCTTTAGGATGAATGTGTTGAAATGTCATTTGGTGTTATATTTTAAATCTTGAGGTGGGAATTTTTAGTGTTCATTATTTTAAAAGTCATTGAACTATTATAAATAAGTAAACAGAGTCATTTTCCTTCATTTGAATAAAAATATCACTCATTTCACTTAAAAGGTCACTCAAGTCGGAAAATGATATTTCCAACAACTTTTTAACGACGCGGCACCTATTTTTTAAGTAGAAATGTAAAAAATAATAAACCCAACTGTCACGATCCAAAATCCACTATAGGTCGTGATGGCGCCCAACATTGCTGTTAGGCAAGCCAACACTTAATTATTCATTTTATTATTTTTTTAAAATCATGAATGATTCTTAGATAGAGAGGTCAGTGCAGTAAAATAAATCGTAATTACATACAGTTTCATTAAAATAATAAGTGAAAGTGAATCAATGAAAAACAATCCATAACAAATTCTTGAGTACCATGAAAACCCGATGTCACAAGTACATGAGCATTTATTAAGGAGTACAATAATAATAAAACCTCTGTCCGGAATGTAAATAAGACAGGATGAAGTAAATGATACAATGGAGACTCTGTGGGCTGTGATACATAACCTGAAAATGCAGCTCACCATCAAGTCTCCTCAGCAGCTGCGCCTACGCGCCAAAATGACCACCAATTGGACCTGTTAGATCATGCACATTTGGTGCAGAAGTGTAGCATGAGTACGTAAATCACCTCGTACCCAGTGACTATCTAGCCTAACCCCGAAAAAGTAGTGACGACGGGTCGACATTGACACTTACTAGAGGTCCAACAAAGCAATATAATAAATCATAAGCACATGTGAAGCACAAGCAATAATGGGATAAATCTGTAAGTTACCTAGTCTTCCAAATATTTCTTTTAAAGTATGAATTTCTCAGTCTTATATTCTACCTCAACAGCTCAGATGTATCAAGTACCAGCAACAAACGGATAAGAAGCACCATATAAATGTCGGGCATCGGTGGAAAGATAATCTCATGAATGTTCGGATTACTCGATGTTCGGCCCGATCCAGAATAATGTGTACACTGCCGATGATCGAGCGGCACGAACCATAGATGCATCTATTATACTGCCGAGGCATTCGGCCCGCTCCACAAGAAAGGAAGGAAATCATCGAATTACGTGACACGTGCTTACAATACTGTACATGAGAACAAAGTGAATATGACCTTTACCGTTTCTCAATTAACTTGCCAACAACTCAAGGTGATAAGGCTCGGCCTAATATATACATATATTTTCTAAATCAATTTCAATTATAACTTCAATTAATTAAGCCAGCATAATAAGTTCAAATAATTCAAATATTATATGATAAAGTCCTACATCTACCCGAACATAAACATGCTTTAGCTACATACGGACTCTCATCATCTCGTGCGTACGTAGCTCTCACAACTTGTAGCACATAACGATTACATCACCTAGGGAATAGTTTCCTCCTCACAAGGATAGACAGGAGACTTTCCTCTCTCCGAAGTACCATTACCGGCTACAGTGCCTCTCAAATTCTCAACTCAAAGCCAAACGACCTGAAACTAGCCAAACAATGAGCAAATCAATCAAAATATACTCCAATGCTTATAATTAAAATTTTCAACTCCGCTCAAAAAGTCAATAAAGTCAACTATCGGGCCCACGTGCCCAGATTCCGAAACTTTCTAAAGATAAACTTTACCCATAACACCACGAACTCAAATATATAATTTATTTTCAATTTCATGTCCAATTTCGTGGTCAAAACCCAAAACAACCAATTTCTAGGTTTTCTATCAAAATCCCAAATTTCTACTAATTTTCATGTTTAAATACACATATAAACCTTGTATTTAACTCGGAATTATTTACCTCGACATGGATGATGAAAATCTTCCCTCCAAGAGCTCCAAATACCGCCCAACCAAATTAAAAATGGGAGAGAAATGGGCTAAGTCCCGCATTAAATCATTCTTCCTAGGCCTGCTCTTCTTCGCGATCGCGGAAAGACCATCGCGATCGCGAAGGCCAAAAATCACTGCCTCCAAATTTTCCTCTACATATTCGCGACCTCCCGTCGCGTTTGCGAAGCCTTCTGACCCCCCGCCCTTCGCATTCACGGGCCACGAGCCACGTTCATGAAGGCTTAACTGCTCCAGTCCAGATTCCCTTTCTTTCTACGCGTTTGAGACCACCCTGTCGCGTTCGCGTAGATTGCCTCAGGTTCCCCTCCTCGTTCACGTCCACTGCATCGCGTTCGCGATGAACAAACCTAGAAGCCCCCAAAAATCCTTCTGCAGCGAAAGCGCGAGACTTTTCACGTCGCGAAGAACAACACCAGATACCAGCGCCAGCAGTTTCAAATCACCTAAACTTGGTCCGAAACTATCCCGAAACACACCCAAGGCCTTAATATAACACGGACCTGCTCGAGGCCTCAAATCATACCAAACAACATCAAAACCACGAATCGATGATCAAATCCTTCTTTAAACTTTCAAACTTTCACACTTCGACGAACGCGTCCGAATCACATCAAAACATTCTGGAATGACGCCAAACTTTACGTACAAGTCACAAATCACGTTACAAACCTATTCCAAGGCTCGGAACCCCAAACAGATATCGATAACACCAAAGCCTACTTCAAACCAAACTTAGGAAATTCTTAAACCTTCAAAATGCCAACCTTCCATAATAGTGCTAAAATGTTTCCGGACCATCCAGTACTCAATCTGAGCATATGCCCAAGTTCGAAATCATCATACAAACCTATTGGAACCTTCAAATCCCGATTCCGAGGTTGTTTACTCAAAAGTCAAACCCTGGTCAACTCTTCCAACTTAAAGCTTCCGAATTTAGAATTTTCTTAACAAATCTAACTCCGAACTTCCCAAAATTTAATTCTGACCATATGTACAAGTCATAATACATGAAGTGAAGCTACTCAAGGCCTCAAACAGCCAAACGACGCGCTAGATCTCAAAACGACCGGTCGAGTCGTTACATTCTCCCCCACTTAAACATACATTCATCCTTGAACGTGCCAAGAAATTCTTCGGAGTTACCCCAAATCACTGTTCAACACCTGGTGCACCTACCCGTGCCACCACAACCTAATTGAGCATATTAGCTCGAGCCAGACTGAAGACGCCCCTCCCCCTTTATTTAGTCAATAAGCCTTAGAACCATATTCCAATCTCCGAATTTCTCTGCAAGACCTGATTCTAACATACGAACATTGTATCAATTACTATACACTGTGCCAAAACATGATCATGCTCATGCACTGAAATCACGCCCTGCACCACATAAGTCATTGATTATAATAACATCTTTCGACCAGAATAGTTGCAATTTCATGAATCCGGTGCCGCAATTCACCTCATAACACATATAAGCCCTGTTCCAACTCTCGTAATACTGCCACGTCGGGAAGAGATGTTAAGAAACTCATAACCACCTGCCCATCAACAAATCATAGAGTCTTTCCTACTTACAAGGACCATTACCTTTTTTCTGAACTAAATAATGATATTTGCTCTTTAATATACCTTATATAAATCTGATTGCACTGATTTCAGGTCCAATAATCTCGTCTCACCCAGTACAAGCTGCTCCAGCAATGAGCCACCCCAAACACTCACCAAAATCTCATATGACGCCATCGATGCGCCAACAATCTACAACTTGAATATGACACATAAGGAAGAACGAACTCTGGAAAAGAGCTACCAGCCGGCGTAACGAATAAAACAGTCGAACAGACGTTATGAACCCTTCTCAGAGAATGAGAAATAAAATACACAAGAATAGACATAAGGAACCATACTCAACATTTTATTGTTGCAGTGTGCAACCCGATCCAAACGTGATACCGTTGCAGCGTACAACCCGATCCAAATAACATACCCGTGGCGGCGTGCCACCCGATCCACACATAACAATAAATAAGAAAATACCCATCAATCCAAAATGCTTATACCAGCGAAATACCAGATATCGACCACAAGCACGCGAAGTGCAAAATACAACCCTAGGAGACGGATAGCGCCATACGCTACAAAGCCCAAGCACAACTAAGGTACGATAAATGACCTGAATCTCGAGCGTCATCCTGCTCATATAACACCACAGGCTACACGGGACCACAGCACATGTGTGGATAACCAAGCCATCATACAACCTACATGGCACAATAGAGTATTACATGGAATAGTTGACGACATGTATAACATCCAACGTTTGAGGACTCATCCATAAGCATCTCTATGTTGAATGAACACATCCGACCTAATGTAGAACACACATTCACATTAGACCCTTCAACGGACCTCAAGTTGATTCTGATTATACCATGCTGGCTAACCACCTTTCAAGGATCCACAATACCCCTATCCATGACACATAAGAACAGCCGTCAAATCCAGAATAAACTCACACAGTCCAGTCCCCAAGGAATAGAACACCTCTCAGGCATAAACTCTCACATTAGCGCTAGTACCAGAATCTTCATACTTAGTTCCAATTATAACCATCAAGTGGCTAACATGCCACACTTATACAATTCCCCCGTGAGGTACGCACCCACGACCTTCTGCACCAGGTAGCAAAGTCTGCACCTCCATACCACCAACCGTACTTATTCGGTAAAGCAATCAAGAATCCGCAAATCAATACACAAAGCCACTTACACAGAATGTCGTTCTTAGGTGACACTAAAGAAAATGCCATCTTACTCTTAACATCTGAATTCTCCCCTACTCATCCGAGCTCGTGACATTCCTGTCAACACCGAACCGCAACCTTGTTCCTCAACCTCCAATTCTCATGCCGCTCACTGCACCTATCATGCCGCTACACGAGAGTACAAGAATTCATCATAACCACTGAACTACTAGTAGAATAATACTTCGTTAGCTAGATTCCTTTCACTTAATTCACTTCAGAAGAACCATCGCAAAACGCAACTGAATTCCCCTAACCGTATAAAATACAAACCTCAAGTTGTAGTCTAAACTGCCATAACTTTTTCCGGGATCCATTTACACATAACCAGACCATTTGAATCAAATACCTCCCAGATCAAGCAAATTTAGTGGCTGTCACGCCCGCACGTACAACCACAAACCACATGTATAACTTAACAAGACGAAGGAATTCATCATTACCACAATCATGCTGATTCAAACCATACTGACCGACTCAACTTCTTCCAATTTACTCTTGACCTGCCTTAGAAATAATAATAGCTCCATTCAAAAACATAACGAACCTAACCAAAACTCATACCAAGTGACCCGAATCGCGAGACCACCTCGTCTCAATACCCATGAACCCTCTCCTTCCCTCCTCAAGCGCATAATAGTATCTCCAACTAGTAACCCATTCCGCTAGACCTCCCGCGACTCCGAAGTTATTTCTCCCATTCCTCCAATACTGCACCACAGACCCAATGATAACACAGAACGCTCGAAGTCCCTTCCATAATCCACTAAAAACTCGATCCTTAACCACACAACAGACCCGAAACCCTTAGGCACTGCACTTAAATTCTTGAACCTATTAGGACTGTTATTGAGAGTCACCCACTTCGACCTGGTCCTGAATGTGAACAAACTTCAACGCTCTACTAGCACATGAACACCCCTTCAAAGAAGCAACCGGATGAATTATTTTCCTTGTACATCACATCCACAAGAAGCATAAACTCTGAGTCTTCCCAAAACCTGCACCTGAATCGATAAGGCAAAATATAGCACACACTCATCAAGTTCATTGCTCGAATAGCCCCTGATATTTTCTTTTCTTAGTCATAAATAATCCACCAATGCACCGATAACCAGAAACCGCACAAGCAGACAACTACGCGACCCAATCATAGGCGGCGGGCTCCCCCACTTGCTTTAAGCTGCCATCACATAATGTACAAAACCCGCAAAGGCTCCTCCTTCTATATTACCATGATCTCGCACCACTAACTCGCCAAACCTCTCAAAGTCTCTCGTTAGACTCTTTGTAATCCATCCCAAATTATCAGCCACAATCGCGAACTCGACCTCCTACTGGGTAGTAAGTAGAACTCTTCGTAGAAAATTCATCAAAATCGCGCAACCGCTACCTGCTCATAGGAGATAACCCACCTGTGGAATTCCATGCCGATACCTTACAACGATGCTGCACTGGGTACAACTACCACGAATTCAGTAAACCCTTCTGAGCCCATACTCGTCCCCCAGTTGTACAAGTCTGTCAATTCCCTATTGGCACCAACTGAAAGTCCAACAATACATTCCAAACTCAAAGTCATGCTGCGTCCGAAACGATAATCAAGTTTCACACCCCTCTTTATTTCAAACAAACTCTTTTCTACCATATTCAATCTTCCTCATTGCAATAGCCTCCATCTTAAATAAAGATCTGTGGACCTAGTCTCTTTCCACCATGACTCCAAAATCGCTCTAAACTCTTCTTAAGGCATGTGGCTATCCTACCACAGAATCCATATACTACTCTGTCACTCCTACTTCGGTTAAACCATCTGTTTTAAGCAACTTATCGACCTCTGTTTTTCATACTTGACCTGCTAGCAATTCAACCACCGTGAGACACCTCCCACCATGTCTTTCCTCATCCTTCGTTGCCCAATTGCTGCCTCCAATCAGAATCTATCTCTGTAGCACCTGAACCAAATAAATTGCTACCAACTCTAAACCTCCTCGAAGTCATCTTTCTCGAGCCATTAGCATTAGAAACACCGATTCGGTTCTGAAAACGCTACATACCGCCATATCTGACAACCACTTCTCAGGCACCATTTCACAACACCCTGCCCCGAGGGCAAATCAAGAAGATCATAACACCGGTGAACCTTAATGCGTTCGAACAAGGATGATGACACCACATCACAAATGAGAATTCCACCCCGCTCAAAATATCAAGGTCTCATTACTCCATCAATCAAAGCCTGAACATCCCTAGTCCAATTGCCTTTACTCTGACCTCTAAACCATGCACTAAGAAATCCCCCCTTTTGATTCATTCACTGTCGCGATCCATAAATGAGTGACCTACCATTCACAACAACATCGCACGATAACAATGCACGAACATCATAACAATCTGTGCCTAGCCTCATAACCATAGGCAATACAGCTACTGAGCTGAAATGGAAGAACATCCTTCCGCAAGGCGACGATAATAGCCTACCTGAATACGCAGGGAAAAACTTCCTACACCACGTCTGCAGTACCATTGCAACTCCTTGATGTCCAATAGATAACAAGCGCTTCACGTCGCACAAGGTTGAGTTGGGAGGAAATAAAGGCCTTTCCCTCAAAGGAGTCGAATCGCACGATGAGGAATCAAGAAAGGAAGTGCTCCTAACAACCCTGTCGCCTCCCGAAGATAAGTACAGACGGCTCCATACCGATCCGTGATTCGCTCAAATTACACCTTAATAATAGTGTAAGCGATCGATGTCAAATATAGTAACCCAACAAGGTTGGGGTCGAATCCCACAGGGAATAGGCGTGAAACTATTGTCTAATTAATGTAATACTTGACTAAGTCGTAATTCTATCAAGTACGTAAAATATAATAAAGAAGTGTTGAATATATAAGTAAACGAAAATTGAAAACTAATGTTTTATAGTGTGAATGTGAAAAATATGAATTTAAGAGACCAAGGTTGTGTCCCCCTTAATGTAGTATAATGTTCTTGATGTTAATATTGAATTCCTTTCTTGATATGCAATTGATGTTTAATATACCACCTAATATTTCCCAATATTTGGATAATGTATCCTCTCTACGATTCTCCCGAATACAAAAGAGTCGATCTTAAAAACAACCAATTAAGCGCCAAATTAAAACCTACTTATTCCTAAGCGATTTTGTTAAACAAGGTTTAAAGCCTTGAGTTTTTGTTATTTATCTCTACCAAACTCTATCTCACTTTTCCAAGATAAAATAGAGCTAATTGGCATTCGTTAATGCTTGCAACCACTAACGATTAACTGAAGAACAAGAAATAAATAAATATCAAGATTCCTTCGGAATTGGATTTAATATCAAAATCTCAACACATTCTACCCATCTAGGGTTCACAACCTCAGCGTTTGAGTTTAGCTACACATGCTGATAATTAAAGAACAAGGAAGAGTAATTGATATCATCTTACAAAAATAGAGGGTTTTCGATCACCAAAAGCTTCTAAGAATTCAAAATAGTCAATTGCCGTACTTTGTACTCTAAGTTCTGACAAGATTCTCTTCACAAAACCCTATAAAACCTATTTATAGAGGCCCAAAACCCGAGGCGAATGTCGGTCAGCTTTGCCCTTGTTGAAATAATGCGGACCGCATTTCTGTCGCAGAACAGAAATGTGGACCGCAAATCATCATCGTCCGTCGCAAACTTTAACAGAGAATTTTGCTCCCATCGCGAACCAATTCGCGGTTCGCATGTTGATTATGCGATAGCATTCTCCACTCTGAGTTTCACCCAAAACTCTGTTTGTGTTTGCGATTTCACCTGGCTATTTCGCGGTTCGCATTCCTGTTTTGAGGTCGCAACATTCTTCTACTCGCGATGCTTTTAACTTCTCTTCTTGTCTTCAGCTAACTTTTTGAACTCTTTTCTGTTCTTCTAGGTCTTGACACTTGTTATTCTACAAATACACTAAAATTACATAAGTATCATGAGAATTAGCAAGTAAAATAAGTTAAACTTTAAGCAAATAGTATCAAAATGTGCCGAAATTACCCAGCACATCAACACCTCCAACTTAAACTCTTGCTTGTCCTCAAGCAACTCAAACGATACTCTCCTAGTCTAGACTCTACTTATCAAACATGAAGCAATACTGACCATGGACCGTGGTTGTTGTTAGTATCTCAAGTATAACTCTTTAAGCACTGTACCCCCCTTGAATCATTAATAAGTTCAAAGACAACCAATCAATTAGTGAACTTTGAGCCTCAACAAAGTAACTAAAGGCTACCTTCAGCTGAATACACTTATGCCTTACCTAAAGCTCAACTTACTATCAACCTAGCAGTGTATGTGCCCTCACTGGAAAGAAAGTCCCACTCTCACAATATTTATCATAGCAATACAAAGGGACTAAATTGCAAGTAAACTCACTCTCAGAACAAAATTTCAAGTGTCACCCCATGCCACACCATAGGCTTGCCCTTATTTTAATTCATCGCCTAGTTATCAGAACACTCGGTTAGAGATCACATAAGGACTTTGTAAGCTTGTAATGTCGGTTTAAGGAAGGGTAGGATATATATTTAGATAATAGTGACTACTTCCTCCTTGAACACTAATCACACGTTTCTTTCTTTTAACCTTTTGTTTCTTTTTGACCCTATGGCCTCAATGGCCTTACGTTCCCGCATTTGACCCCACTTTGCACCCCTCTTTATTTGATTCTCAAGCTCCCTTTTTGCCATTACATAACTCACTTTTTATGACAACACACATATTCTTTTTTCTGTTTTTTTTTTCTTTCTTTTTGGAGCTTTCATAACTTCATATGAACCTTTTGAGGTATGGGTTCCCAGTCTCATTTCACAACCTTGCCCATTTTCATGTTGACCCATACCCCCAACTTAAACTTTTAGCAATGTTCTCAATATTCAAGGAGGAACGGTTCAAAAGAGATCATGTTTTACGAATGGGATAATTTTGTAAAGCGGAGGCCAAGGAAAAGGCTACAAGGCTCAAATAGGGTACTAGTGATATTCATTATGCACAGGTAAGCTGAAAAGGCTAGAAATGTTTCATCAATAATCAAAGAAAGCCTAAGATTCCTTTCTCTAACTCAGTGTACGTATGATAGGCGTTGAAAAACCAACCGGGCAAGTTCTAGATGGCCGCAGTGAACACAAGAACTATCAAAACAAGGAGCTCACACACATTGGCACACAAACTGTTCGGTTAACATAGTTTACAGCTTTAGAGTTCACATTTAGTCACTCGAGGCTTTCCTCGTGTACACATACACGATTCTAAGTAGACCTAGAGTTACCGAGTGAGCCTAAAATTCACATAATTGATTTGTTACAAGGGTTTACTCACACAGGTTTACATACTTGATACTCAACAAACGTACCATCCTGGTCAATATACTTCATATTCATAGGCCCGGTTCTACTATCACACCCTTGAAAAAGAACCCGGCAGAAGAAAAAATAAGGGGATTTTATTGCTAACTATTTAATTATAATAGCATATATACATCAATCATGAATCATTACTATATAATGTACAATTACCAAATGTCACTAAACATGCCCAAAAATAAATCAAATATACAGACAAAACAAGGATAAAAGGCTACCACCCCCAACTTAAACACATGCATTATCCCCAATGCATAAAAAGAAATATAGAGTACAAGGGGCTCCCTGGGGGCGCAATCGCGCGAAGAGATGCGGTGGCCTAGGTCTCCTTCGGAGCTGTAGGAGGGATGTGGGACTGGTCTGGGGCAGGTGGTGAGGCCACTGAGCTACTAGATTCCCCCGCTGGTGGGCGTGTCCTGGCAGCCCTCTCTGCTAGCGATTGCTGAATGGCCTTCTCGATGTCTGCTTGCTCTTGTTCCTCCTCCACAGCTGGCACAACAATTTCTTTGCCTTTTTTCTTAGGAGTTGCACCCTCATCACACTCTGAGCTGGCCTCCTCTGATTCGTCCCCTTCGAATTCTGATGATCGCTCCGATGTCTCGTCATCAGTAGAATCGACCTGGACTGTAAGGGCGGGAGGCTGAGACACTTTAGCAGACGAAGGTGCGATGTCTGCCATTAGTGTCGTGAAGTCCAGGCCCAAGTCAGCACGGCCAGCACCCTGGTCACCCTCGTTGGGGAGGAGAGATGATATGTCGAACTCCAAATTTTTCATCTTCTGGAGGTCGGTGTTCATTGATTGTACTTTCTCCCGCAGTTAGGGCAAACCCCTCACCTCACCTCTCTCAATTCTTTCAACCCTAGACTCAAGCTTGTTCAACCTATCTCCGAACGCTAATTGTTGTTGTTGGAGAGCGATCATTGACGTTTGCATCGGAGTCAAGGCCAGTTTAATCAGTGAACAATTAGACCGAGTCTTGAAATGGTTGGCAGGTGTGAGGCAGATGGACCAGTGGTAGATGAGGGTGCAGTTTCTTCAGCAACAGTGGAGGTGTCAGGATCTTGGGGAGACAGGAGATTCTGTGAGTCAATGTCCTCAATTGTGGTCACTGGCGGGGCAACCGAATCACTTATATGAGTGATATCTATATCTCTCGTAGACCTCCCGAGTTTGTCTTGTTGTGGTAAGAATGGGACATTCACCTCTTGGCAGAGGATTGTGATCAAACTCGGAAAGGGAAGTGATGTGGCCCGCTGAGTAGCCCGAATTCCAATTTTCTGGAAGATAAGACTCCCCGCATCTATTTTAATACCCGTCATTATATGAGAAGGGCCTTCTCAATGCTGATATCTGTTTCATTCCTGGAGGGTATTAAATGGGAGGTGACGAAGTTGAGCCAATATTTGCCCTCCC
>MCJB01049700.1:23320-43812 GCA_002018475.1 Nicotiana obtusifolia
GCAAGCTTTCAGAATCTGTAGCATCTCTTCCTCAGGTACGCATCTTCTAATTATGTTATCAGCACAGACACAGAATAAGAATGGTTCTTCCCAATAATAGTTGTGACAATCCCTCAAGAACTTCTTCCGTTGGTATGATTCCAACCCTTCCTGAATAAGATCGCTGACAATGTAGTTGGCGATGTCTGCATACCACGGTGCAAATGAATTTGATACCATCAGTATATGTTCATCTGGAAATGAGTCATTTATCTCCAGCTCTTCTCTTTGTCTCCCTGATTCTTCCAGTCTAGATAAGTGATCTGCCACTTGGTTTTGTGTTCCCTTGCGATCCATAACTTCGAAATCGAATTCTTGCAGCAGTAACACCCATCGGATTAGTCGTGGCTTTGCATCTTTCTTCGCCATCAAATAACGGAGAGCAGCATGATCCGTATACACAATCACTTTAGAGCCCAATAGATACGCACGGAACTTCTCGAATGCACACACAATAGCTAGCAGTTCTTGCTCGATTACAGTGTAATTCATCTGCGCCCCATTAAGTGTCTTGCTAGCATAGTATATTGGGTGAAGAACCTTATTGTGTCTTTGTCCCAGCATAACTCCAATAGCTACACCGCTAGCATCACACATAAACTCAAAGGGTAGCGACCAATCAGATGTGACTATAATAGGTGTTGTGGTGAGCTTTGTTTTCAGTTCCTCAAAAGCTGCGAGGCATTTTTCATCAAAGACGAACTTGGCATCCTTCTCTAGGAGCTTACACATTAGGTGTTGCAATCTTTGAGAAGTCCTTAATGAACCGCCTGTAGAATCCAGCATGCCCCAAAAAGCTACGGACAACTTTTACGGATGTGGGTGGAGGGAGTTTGGAGATGATCTCAATTTTGGCTTTATCCACCTCTATGCCATGCCTGGAGATTTTTATGTCCCAGCACAATACCTTCATCCACCATGAAGTAGCATTTCTCCCAATTTAGTACAAGGTTTGTCTCTTCGCACCGCTTTAGCACTTGTTTCAGATTTTTCAGGCATTGCTCAAAAGTTTCCTCGACTACTGAAAAATCATCCATAAAGACCTCAAGGAAATCCTCTGCCATATCAGAAAATATAGACATCATACATCTTTGGAAGGTGGCTGGAGCATTGCATAAGCCGAATGGCATTCGACTGAAAGCAAATGTTCCATACGGGCATGTGAAAGTTGTCTTCTCCTGGTCCTCCAAAGCTATATTGATCTGATTATACCCGGAGTATCCGTCGAGGAAGTAATAGAAGGACTTTCCGGCTAGCCGATCAAGCATTTGATCAATAATAGGCATAGGGAAGTGGTCCTTGGATGTAGCACTATTTAGCTTTCTGTAATCCATGCATACCCGCCATCCTGTTACTGTCCTTGTTGGAATCAGCTCGTTCTTTTCATTCTTGACCACAGTCATGCCTCCTTTCTTTGGCACGCATTGAACCGGGCTCACCCATGAACTATCGGCAATTAGGTAGACTACCCCAGCGTCCAGCCATTTGATTATCTCTTTCTTCACAACTTCCTGCATTGATGGATTCAGCCGTCGCTGGTGCTCCACACTCGGTTTTGTCCCATTTTCTAGTTGAATCTTGTGCTCACAAAATTCCAGCAGGGATTCCCCGAATGTCCGCAATTGTCCAACCGATGGCTTGTCTGTGTTCCTTAAAAACTTGTAGCAACTGCTCTACTTGCACATCATTCAACAATGAAGAAACAATTACTGGTAAAGTATTATTCAAGCCAAGAAATTTATACCTCAAATGCGACGGAAGTGGTTTGAGCTCTAATTGAGGTGGTTCGATAATGGACGGCTGTGTAGGAGGTGTAGCTCTGTTCTCCAAATCTAGGGACAATTTTGGTGGAGTATATGAGCAAGAGCCACGTCCTTCTAACGCATCCACCGACTCCATAAAGCCTTCCATATCATTACCATCCAAATTCACCAATATCGCTGCCAGTGCTTCACCTAAGCTTTGCTCTTCCATCTTCATCTCAACAGCCTCATCAACTTCATCACCAATACCAATTAGTGAAATGTTCTCGTACTCGGTTGGTAATTTCATACCCTTACTAGTTTGGAACGTAACTTCTTCATTGTTCACTCGGAACTTGATTTCATTATGCTCCGAATCCATAAGTGCTCTTCCAGTAGCTAAAAATGGTCTCCCCAATATGATAGGGATTTCCTTGTCCACAGCACAATCAAGGATCACAAAATCAGCTGGAATATGAAATTTTCCAACTTTCAAAATCACATCATCTACAATACCGACTGGTCTTTTGATTGAATGATCAGTCATCTGCAACTTCATGCTCGTCGGCCTTGGCATTCCTAGTCCAGCTTGTTTGTAGATGGCAAGTGGCATCAGATTGATGCTGGTCCCATTGTCGCACAGTGCCTTAGCAAAGTCGTGCACTCCAATAGTGCACGGAATAGTAAATGCTCCCGAGTCCTCATTCTTCTGGATTGGATTTGTAGTAATGATAGAGCTAACCCGGTGGGTCATATTCACCACCTCATTCTTGGTGGTTCTCTTCTTTGTGATCAGATCCTTTAGATACTTGGCAAACCTCGGCATTTCTTGGAAAGCCTCCAAGAATGGTATATTCACCGATAGCTGCTTGAGAATGTCATAGAACTTCTCAAACTTGCTGTCGTCAACTCTTCTCGCAAGTCTCTGAGGGAAAGGAGGAGGGGGTCTAGGAATTGGCGGAAGAATGTTTGATGTTTCTTCTGCCTTGTCCTTTATCCCTTCTTGGATCTCATATCGGTCTTGCACAACTTCTGGATTTTTGTTTACTTCAGCAACACTAGGTTTTTCCAATTCAACCCCTTTTTGAATTTCTTCCACATCAACTGCTTGCTCATCTCTTCCTTGCAATGTCTTACCACTCCTGGCAGTGATAGCCATAATATGGGAAGTTGGGCCATTTCCACTCCCCTTTGGATTTGCAATCGTATCACTAGGAAGTGTTCCCTTCTGCTGTGGATACTGCTCACGAGAAAGATCTCTCATTTGCAATTCCAGCTTTTGAATCGCCGCAGTGTGAGAGCCAACCAATTCAGTCATGTTCTTCATGGAATTATCAGACTTTTCTTGGTTTTGTAATATTCTTTCAAGCATGCTCTCTAATTTAGACTCACTAGAGGATCCCTGATTCGAATACTGACCCTTTGGAGGAACATAAGGGTTGGAACTTTGATTTGAAAAATTATTATTGCTGTTCCAGTTTTCTTGGTGACAACCACTTTGGTCATTGCGCCATTGATGGTGACCTTGCCCTTGTGGGGTTGGTCTCTATTGATTCTGCGAGCCTTGACCTTGGTAGTTCTACCTTTGATACCCATCTTGAGAATTATTAACATAATTCGCCTCTTCATAATCATCACCTTGCACCGGCTGCACATTCTCAACCACATTGACTTTCTTCTTCTGGTTTTCCGTGAAAAGCTTTGTCAACACATTGACATTTGTGGCAAGTTCTGCAATTACTTGGTCTCTTTCTTGATTTTCCTTGATCAAGTTATTCATAGAAGGAGACCCAATTGTAATACCACCTGTTGTATCCTCAGAATGCAATCTTGATTGTGTTTTGCCATTTTATCCAAGATCTGAGTTACTCTAGCGAAGGTTTTATCCATGAAAGATCCAGCAGCAGCATTCTTCGCTATTGATTGGTTCATAGGGTCCAAACCCATGTAGAATTTTTCCAGCAAAATGGAATCAGGAAAGCCATGGTTTGGAGACTTCACCAAATACAACTTGAAGCGATCCCACGCTTCATGTAGTTGTTCACCAGGTAGTTGCTTAAAGAAGAATATCTTGTCTCTGAGCTCAGATTTCTTGCTTTGTGGAAACCACTTTGACAAGAATGCCCGGACAAGTTCAGGCCATGAACGGATGGAATTCGGAGGAAGATTTTGAAGCCATTTCCTCGCATCTCCAGCCAACGAATACTTAAAGCATCTCAGCCTTAATGCATCGTCAGAGACATTGTTTTGCTTGTGCATCGCACACACACCCAAGAAATTCCTGAGATGCTGCGTTGGATCGTCATCAGTGGAGTTTCTGAAGAATCCTTCCGCTTTCAGCATCAGAATTAGTCCATGTTCTACCTTGAACGTAGCAACACCTATAGCCGGAGGTACTATAGCGTTTGTATCCTCTATATATTCTTCAATATCAGCAACAGGATTTTCTTCCTGCTCCACCTCCACATCATCTTCATGGTCCTCCATATCTTCCTGTCTACTACAACCAACACAAACAGCATGTAATCAAGTGGAATTAGACTTATAGTAAAGTACACACTAATTAGAAATTTCAAGACCGTATTCCCCGGCAACGGCGCCAAAATTTGATTCGCTCAAATTACACCTTAATAATAGTGTAAGCGATCGATGTCAAATATAGTAACCCAACAAGGTTGGGGTCGAATCCCACAAGGAATAGGCGTGAAACTATTGTCTAATTAATGTAATACTTGACTAAGTCGTAATTCTATCAAGTACGTAAAATATAATAAAGAAGTGTTGAATATATAAGTAAATGAAAATTGAAAACTAATGTTTTATAGTGTGAATGTGAAAAATATGAATTTAAGAGACCAAGGTTGTGTCCCCCTTAATGTAGTAGAATGTTCTTGATGTTAATATTGAATTCCTTTCTTGATATGCAATTGATGTTTAATATACCACCTAATATTTCCCAATATTTGGATAATGTATCCTCTCTACGATTCTCCCGAATACAAAAGAGTCGATCTTAAAAACAACCAATTAAGCGCCAAATTAAAACCTACTTATTCCTAAGCGATTTTGTTAAACAAGGTTTAAAGCCTTGAGTTTTTGTTATTTATCTCTACCAAACTCTATCTCACTTTTCCAAGATAAAATAGAGCTAATTGGCATTCGTTAATGCTTGCAACCACTAACGATTAACTGAAGAACAAGAAATAAATAAATATCAAGATTCCTTCGGAATTGGATTTAATATCAAAATCTCAACACATTCTACCCATCTAGGGTTCACAACCTCAGCGTTTGAGTTTAGCTACACATGCTGATAATTAAAGAACAAGGAAGAGTAATTGATATCATCTTACAAAAATAGAGGGTTTTCGATCACCAAAAGCTTCTAAGAATTCAAAATAGTCAATTGCCGTACTTTGTACTCTAAGTTCTGACAAGATTCTCTTCACAAAACCCATAAAACCTATTTATAGATGCCCAAAACCCGAGGCGAATGTCGGTCAGCTTTGCCCTTGTTGAAATAATGCGGACCGCATTTCTGTCGCAGAACAGAAATGTGGACCGCAAATCATCATCGTCCGTCACAAACTTCAATAGAGAATTTTGCTCCCATCGCGAACCAATTCGCGGTTCGCATGTTGATTATGCGATAGCATTCTCCACTCTGAGTTTCACCCAAAACTCTGTTTGTGTTTGCGATTTCACCTGGCTATTTTGCGGTTCGCATTCCTGTTTTGCGGTCGCATTTGCGACCGCATTCTTCTACTCGCGATGCTTTTAACTTCTCTTCTTGTCTTCAGCTAAATTTTTGAACTCTTTTCTGTTCTTCTGGGTCTTGACACTTGTTATTCTACAAATACACTAAAATTACATAAGTATCATGAGAATTAGCAAGTAAAACAAGTTAAACTTTAAGCAAATAGTATCAAAATGTGCCGAAATTACCCGGCACATCAATCTGCAAGACTTTACTAGACTTGTTCATGACTCGTGAGACCTAAGTGAACCTAACACTATGATACCAAGCTGTCACGACCCAAAATCCACTATAAGCCGCGATGGCGACCAACATCGTCGTTAGGCAAGACAACACTTAATTATTCATTTTATTATTTTTTTTAAAAATCATGAATCATTCTAAGATAGAGAGGTCAGTGCAGTAAAATAAATCATAGCTAGGTACAGTTTCGTTAAAATAATAAGTAAAAGTGAATTAATGAAAAACAATCTATAACAAATTCTAGAACACCCCCAAAACCTGGTGTCACAAGTACATGAGCATTTACTAAGGAGTACAATAATAATACAACCTCTGTCTGGAATGTAAATAAGACAGGATGAAGTAAAATACGATGGAGACTCTGTGGGCTGCGATACGTAGCCTGAAAATGCAGCTCACCATCAAGTCCCCACAGAAGCTGCGCCTACGCGCCAAAATGACCACCTATTAGACCTGTCAGATCCTGCACATTTAGTGCAGAAGTGCATGAGTACGTAAATCAACACGTACTCAGTAACTATCTAGCCTAACCCCGGAGAAGTAGTGACGAGGGGTCTACATTGAACTTACTAGAGGTCCAACAAAGCAATATAATAAATCATAAGCAAATGTGAAGCACACAGCAATAATAGGGTAAATCTGTAAGTTACCTAGTCTTCCAAATATTTCCTTTAAAGTATGAATTTCTCAGTCTTGTATTCTACCTCAACGGCTCAGATGTATCAAGTACTAGTAACAAACGGATAAGAAACACCATATAAAATGCAGGGCATCGATGGAAAGATAATCTCGTAAATTTTCGGACTGCCAGCGACATAACGCACAATTATGTCGAGGTCGTTCAGCCCGATCCAGAATAATGTGTATACTGTCGAGGGTCAAGCGACACGAACCATAGATACATCTATTATACTGCCGAGGCGTTCGGCCCACTCCACAAGAAAGTAAGCAAATCATCAAATTACGAGACACGTGCTTACAATACCGTACATGAGCACAAAGTGAATATGACCTTTACCGTTTCTCAATTAACTTGCCAACAACTCAAGGTGATGAGGCTCGGCCTAATATATACATATATTTTCTAAATCAATTTCAATTATGACTTCAATTAATTAAGCCAGCAGAATGAGTTCAAATAATTCAAATATTACATGATAAAGTCCTAAGTCTACCCGGACATAAACGTGCTTTAGCTACGTACGGACTCTCATCACCTCGTGCGTAGGTAGCTCCCACAACTAGTAGCACATAACGATTATATCACCTAGGGGGTACTTTTCCCCTCACAAGATTAGACAGGAGATTTACCTCGCTTCGAAGTTCCATAACCGGTTCCAATGCCTCTCAAATTCTTCAACTCAAAGCCGAACGACCCGAAACTAGCCAAACAATGAGCAAATCAATCAAAATATAGTCCAATGCTCATAATTAATCAATTTATAGAAATTCCCAACTCCGTTGAAAAAGTCAATAAAGTCAATCTTCGGGCCCACGTGCCCGGATTTCGAAAATTTTCGAAGGTAAACTTTACCCATAACACCACGAACTCAGATATATAATTTATTCCCAATTCCATGTCCAATTTCATGGTCAAAATCCAAACATACCAATTTCTAGGTTTTCTACTAAAATTCCAAATTTTTACCAAAATCCATGTATAAACCCTGTATTTAACTCACAATATGCGGGAAATACTTACCTCGTCATGGATGATGAAAATCTTCCCTCCAAGAGCTCCAAAAATCGGCCAACCAAATGAAAAATGGGAGAAATGGGCTAGGTCCCGTATTAAATCATTCTGCCTAGGCCTGCTCTTCTTCACGATCACGGAAAGACCATCACGATCGCGAAGGCCAAATATCAATGCCCCAAATTTTCCTCTATGCGTTCGTGACCTCCTCGTCACGTTCGCGAAGCCTTAACTGCTCTAGGCCAGCTCCTATTTCCTTCTACGCGTCCGCGACCACCCTGTCGCGTTCGCGTCCACTGCGTCACATTCGCAATGAACAAATCCAGCAGCCCCCAAAAATCCTTCTTCGGGAACGAGTGAGACCCTTCGCGTTCACGAAGAACAACATCAGACACCAGCACCAGCAGTTTCAAATCACCCAAACTTGGTCCGTAACCATCCCGAAACACACCCGAGGCCCCGAGACCCCGTCTAATCACACCAACCCGTTCTTTAACATAACACGGACCTGCTCGAGGCCTCAAATCATACCAGACAATATCAAAACTATGAATCGACGATCAAAATCCTTCTTTGAACTTTCAAACTTCCAAACATCGACGAACGCATTCGAATCATATCAAAACATTCAGGAATAACGCCAAACTTTATGTACAAGTCACAGATCATGATACGAACCTATTCCAAGTCTCGAAACTCCAAACGGACACCGATAATACCAAAGTCTACTTCAAACCAAACTTAGAAAATTCTTAAACCTTCAAAATGTCAACCTTCCATAATAGCGCCGAAATACTTCCGGACCACCCGATACTCAACCCGAGCATATGTGCAAGTTCGAAATCATCATACGAACCTATTGGAACCTTCAAATCCTGATTCCGAGGTTGTTTACTCAAAAGTCAAATCCTGGTCAACTCTTCCAACTTAAAGCTTCCGAATTTAGAATTTTCTTTCCAAATCAACTCTGAACTTCTCGAAATTCAATTCCGACCACACATACTAGTCGTAATACATGAAGTAAAGCTACTCAAGGCCTCAAACCGCTGAACGATGCGCTAGAGATCAAAACGACTAGTCGAATCGTTACACCAACCCATTTTAACCAAAAACTTCATATCTGATCTAATGCGCGACTCGTAAAATTCGTACATGCTAAATAGATGCGCAAAAGGGTCCAAAATTATAGGCTCAATACATGTAATTAATTTTCGCTCGCTTAAATACATAAACATAGCTACGATTCATATTCAACTTTTGTTGCTAAGAAAACATCAACTACTATTCAAAATTAGGTTACAAAACCAACCGAGAAAATAGCCAAAATGGTCTTTGATCCTTAATATATACCACTCGGGAGAAATAGTCCTCAATGTATACAAAAAGTTTAAGTTTTTTTTGTCCAAATCCCTGACATTAACGGCTTCACTTTAAAATTTTGTTAAAACTTATTCCAATTTCTTATTTATAGGCTCATTTTCAAATCAAATTCGTATTAACAGCAGGGGTGTGTGTGTTCATTCATAAAAGCTGCTATTCCGTCCTGTTGTTTTTTGGTTTCATCCCTTTGAATGTGTGTTTTAATATTGCAATTATTGAAGGAAAACAAATATGGATTCTAAGAAATAATTTATCAACGAAACCAAAATTTGAACTGTAGGCTTTTTTCGGTAAAAAAGAGGAGTTGGAGGAGTTCCTAAAAGCTTACTTCTTGTATTAATACCCATTATTCATAGTTGGTGTGAATTTCCAAAAAGTCTATATAACAATCTAGATGATGTTTTTAAACTCTTTTTACTTAAGCATTTATGTCCTAACAACTTATTTGGATGGTTGTTACCTATTATATTGTATCGCATTGTTATTTTAAATACGACGTTTGTTTTGGTTGTTATTTAAATTTTATTATATCGTATCGTTAAATCCGCCGTTACGTAACGACGAAATGTGCCACATTATGTAACGACTGATTTGATGTGATTGCGTCGTTATCTTGTCTTTTTCTCTCATCTCACCCTTCATTATTATTAAATTATTTTATTTTATCATTTACCCTACCTTTTTATATAATATATTTACCCCGTATTATAATTTTTCTTTATAATATTGCAAGTTTTTTCTTCATATTGCTGGTGTGTGATATCATGAAACAACAGCAAACGATACAATCTATCCAAATATTATATTCATCAAATATACAGTACAATACAACACAATACAATACGATACATTATGAAACGATATGTAACAACCATCCAAACAAGCTGTAAGTATTTATCATATTTTAGAGAAATATCAGGATTTGCTTAGCAGATAAAGAAAGATTTTTTTTTTGTTTATATGATTTTTTTTTCCTTTTTAAGTAAAAATCAGGTATCACGTTATTAAAAAGTGACTGGATTAAAAGACTTTTGGTTGAAATAGTAAAAGATAAATGGCTCTCTAATACAAAGTTAAAGAAAAAAAAGACAGTTTGAGTGAAATACAAAAGATAAGGGATTTTTTCTACACTATGGTAGAAAGTTGACTTTACTCACCGATTTCTATAGTTTAGTGACTATCTAAGTAATGAATAAATACTCTTTTATTTGATTATGTGTATTATTCTAAATCACTAAGAAAAATTAGAAGGAAAATATCAGCATCCCCTCAAGGACACGTGGTATTTATCCAAAACCTATATCCACAGCCATTATCAGTAGTTTGATTTTTTTCTCTTAAAACAGATTGGTACGGATATTTAATTTGATTCCATCAGGAAAACAAAGAAAGAGAACTGTCACTCCTCTTGTTTTGAAATTAAAAGCTTCTCGTAGTTTTAATTAAAACAAGAGAAATTTAGTCCCACTAGAAAAATATTTTGTTTTAGTCCTAATACAAAATTATGTTTATACCCAATTTTTAAGTTGCCAAATGAAAGAAAATTAACTTTAAAAGGCAAAAAAAGTCAATCAACTTTTAGTGAATATTTTTGTCCTTCAACATTTAGTCTTTTAATATTCGTGCTTTTATAATAATATAGAATATAGATAGATAGATAAATTATCATGACCCTAATTTTCCTCCATAGGATGTCGTGACGGCACCTAGTCTCTAAGACTAGGTAAGCTTAACAACATGTGGAATAATTAAAATAATAATAGATATAAGTCTCAAACTCAACAGCTGTATAAAAATAACGTTACAACTCAGCATATACAAATCCCGAGACCCGGCGTAATACAAGTCACAAGCTCTAAGTATGAATACTGAATAATCCTATACATCATGTCTATATATAAAGGAAAATGAAATAAGAGATCTAGAGAGAGGGGGACTCTGAGGCCTGCGGACGCCGGCAGGTATACTTTGAAGTCTCCGCAGTAGAATTCCAACTAATGTATGGGCTGGTAAGAAGCACTTGGATCTGCACAAAAAGATGTGCAGAAGAGTAGCAAGAGTACACCACAACAGTACCGAGTACATACCAAGCCTAACTTCGGTAGAGTAGTGACGAGGTCAAGTCAGGATCCTACCGGAAATAATAAAAGACTGAACAAATGTAGGCAGTGTAATAAATACAGTAATGAAACTGAAACAACGAATAGTATAACAAGATTAGCTACACAGAACTAAGCAAATAGTGCAACAGGGAGAAAGACAATTAATAGTATGTTAAGGAAATAACGATCAAAGACAAGTACAAAGGATAGGAAAATGTCAATAAGAGTCACTACCGAGGTACCGCCTTGTAGTCTCAGATCACAATCTTTGCTTATATCACCGCGGGAGCCTTTACATTTAGTTTTGAAATATTTTTTTCGAAATAGCATCCCGCGTTTTAGCGCACCTCATCACACCATGGCTTCTAGTAGTTCCCCTACTAGCCAATCGTATCAAGCCCATCTTATCTCACCGCATGCATTTCAACACCCAGACCTTATACCACCACATGCGTATCGATATCACAATGTATCACAAATCGCACCTCAAGTGCCCAATATCACAATTTGCCAGAGAAACCAAACAATAACAAAATTTCACAATAAAGAGCCCACGGCTTAACCACAATGTACACAAAGTCTCAACAATAATAACCGGAAGAATAACTCAATAGAATGATATTTCACAACTTAACACTTTGCCTCAATAGGGATCACGACCTTTGCAAGTCAGTACCAATTTTAACAACAAGATATTCCAAGAAATAACAATTTCAAGTAAGAATTCAACAGTTAAATAATAAATACGGAGTAAGGAAATAAGAATTTCAACTAAACATATAGAGCAATTAGCAACTAAGAGATAAGACAAGTAGACATGTGAAAATAGACTAAATACAATGACTATAACATTTTAAGGTAACTCAATTAAAGCATGAAAGGAATCTAAATAGCTAAAAATCGGCAATTTCTATATTTCCCGTGTACACACTCGTCACCTTGCGTACACAGCTCTTACACATCACAATTATCACAAGCAACACCAATCCTAAGAGAAAATTCTCCCACACAAAGTTAGGCAAGCCACTTACCTCAAATCACGCTAAATCAATTAACTAGAAGGCCTTTCCCTCGATTATCCAACTCCGAACGGCTCGAATCTAGCCAAAACGATTACATTCTATAAATAAAATTATAGGAAACTAATTCAAACAATGAAAATTACGATCTTTGCGAAGAATAAAAAGTCAACCCAAAAGTCAAACCCGGGCCCGCATCTCGGTACCCTACCAAAATTAAAAGATCCGAACACCCACTCGATATCGAGTCCAACCATACAAGAATTATTCAAATCCGACCTCATTTCGCCTTTCAAAACTCAAAAAACTTAATCTAAGAAGTTCTACCACTTTTTCCCAATTTTCCACCTCCAGTCCTTAATTACATGATAAAAACAATGATAGATTCGAGCAATTTAACCAAAATCGTGTTAGAAATTCTTACCTCAATGATCTCTCTGAAAATCCCTTGAAATTTCGCCTCAAACCGTGCTCTCTAAGTCCAAAATGTGAAATATGGAATAAATCCTCGATTTTAAAACTTAAGTCTGCTGCCCAGTGATTTACACTTCGCGATCGCAGAATTCCCTTTGCGATCGCGAAGAACAAAAATTCCATCAGCTTAAATTCTTATATGCGAACGCGAAAGTCTGATCGCGAATGCGGTGAGAAACTTTCCAAGGCTACGCGATTTCATGCACCCATTCGCGATCGCATAGAGCAATGCATCCACCTTCCCAGGCCTCCCCTTCCTCCATTGCGAACGCGGCACCACTCACGTGTTCGCGATGTACTGACCTTCCAAGCTTCGCGATCGCATAAGCCATCTCGCGATTGCAAAGAACCAATCCACGCCTGCTAGTCTCAGAGCTTCACGATCGCGGCCCCTCTTTCGCGATGGCATAAGAGGAAACCAGAACTAAGAAGAACCAGAACTTCAGCCATTCCTCAATGATCTGACATGCGCTGAACATGGTCTGAATTACACTCGAGGCCTCCGGGACCTCAACCAAGCATACTAACAAGTCCTAAAATATCATATGAACACGCTCAAAGAGTCAAATCACATCAAACAACAAAAATTCTACGAATCGCAAACCAAATTCAAGCCTATGAACTATGAATTTTCAAATCCGAAACCAATGCTGATTCATACCAAACAACTCCGATTGACTCCAAATTTTACATACAAGTCATAAATGACATTAAGGACCTATTCCTACTTACGGAATTGGTATTTGACCTTGATATCAATAAAGTCAACTCCCAGTCAAACTTTCCAAAATCTCTTATTTTCCAACTTTCGCCAATTCGCGCCGAAACGACCTACAGACCTCCAAATCAATATCCGGACATGCTCCTAAGACCAAAATCACCATACGGAACTATTGGAACCGTCAAAACTCCATTCCCAGGTCGTCTTCACACAAGTCAAACTATGATCAACTTTTATAGCCTAAACCTTCAACTTAGGGACTATGTGTCTCATTTCACTCTGGAAACTCACCCGAAACCAAAATCAAA
This sequence comes from Nicotiana obtusifolia, assembly GCA_002018475.1. NCBI lineage: Eukaryota > Viridiplantae > Streptophyta > Magnoliopsida > Solanales > Solanaceae > Nicotiana > Nicotiana obtusifolia. The sequence continues at coordinate 36,799 of MCJB01049700.1, forward strand.
CACCCCCGGCAAGTCACAAAATCACAATATAACATAGAGGAAGCATAAATTAGGGGATCGGGGCTAAAATACTCAAAACGGCCTGCGAGATTGTTACATAGATAGATATAAATATAGATATAAATAGATAGATAGATACACAAATGCAGAGTTCTTCGCATTTTGGACCCTTAACATATGTGTTTTGCATCCTTAATATATGCGCTATTTCGTAATTTACAGTTTATCCTATAATAACTAATAATGGCACCCTAATCTAGGATTGTTCAAAACCGAACTGAAACCGTTAATCGAACCGAATTGATTTGTATCGGATTATCGGGGTAATGGGTGGTGAACGAAATGAGATTTTATAATTAATGGTTTAATGGTTTGGGAGCGGATTGCTCAATTTTCTTATCGGGTAAACCATTTACCCGTTAAGAATTTTTATATTTATACTACTTTACCCCTATGTATATAAAGTACTATTGAAACCCTAAAGGCTAAATCCCTAATTTCTATTTTCTAATTCTCAATTGTCTGCAGCCATCAGAGACAGAGAAGTCATCAGTCTTGTCTCTCTCTTGAACTGAGAATTGAGAAGTCGAAAAATCAAAATCTCAATGATTAATACGTGTATATCCGTATAAGTAGTCTTGATGGTATTAAAATTTTCGTTAATACGTGTATGACAGTATGAGTAGTCTTGAAGACTCTTTATTAAAATATACCGTTTGGTTAGATCCTAGATGGTATTAAAATTTGATAAGATTGGAAACTGTATTAAAATTTGATAAGATTGGAAACTGTTTGGTATTGATTGAATGATTATTCAAAAAAATTCTATTTGGTTTAGCTGATAAGCCGCCTGATAATTTTTAATCTGATATCAATCCATCCGTTGTCTTATTGGATGGCTAGCAGATTACTACATTTATAATCCGATAACCGTTAAGCCAAACCGTTAAGCGTAATTATCCGTCTGTTCTGCCCGATAAGCACTCCTACCCTAATCTCCTTATTTCTTTGCAAAACCATAAAGCATTTTTTTCCATAATATATGACTATAAAAATGGAGTAATAAAATTTATATTATTTTCCTAAAATCCATTATGCATATAGCAGGCATAGATACTCATTGCACTATTTCCCATATGTGCGTATATGAAATTAATTAGATAATTAGATTTAAGGTAATGACCTGTAAATAAAGAAAGTAAAAGCACATGATATCTGAAGGTAGAAAGAGTTTAAATTATGCCTATTTTGCCCTTATAAATTACGGAAAGGAATTCTTTTATGGTTTTGCAAAGAAATTAAGGAAATTAAGTTGCCAATCCTTAATAATAATCAAATGTAATGCAAAATATAAAAGAGACGCTTAAAGGTGCAAACGCATAAAACTCCAGAAATACGCTATTAAAAATCTGAAGCGTAAAAAATTTTGTTACCTTATTCTTAAAGGTGGAGAGTTTCATTTTTGCCACACTTTTTCTTTTTTGATTTTCTTAAATTTTTTATACCCCAGAGTAAAATTTAACCGCAAATTAATTATAGTAATCGAAATTAATTAATTTAATTACAACCATGCGCAGAGAAAGTGCTATAGACGCAACCCTAGAAAGTAGAAGTCCCCATTGGATAAGCGTAAGCCCTCTCTTTTTTCGTATTTTATTCCAAGATTTCTTGCTGCCTGTCCAGTGATTAGTTGGTGGATTAGCCTTTTTAATATTTTTTGGTTCTACTTCATGTACATTAAAGTCCAATTCGTAAAACCCGGTTCGAATTACAACCTTCGGCGCCGTCTAACCGGTCGAAATCTTACCCGGTTCATCAAACGGCACACAACTTCGCAAACAATTCAGACAACCCTTCTCTTAAACCCTTCGAAAAGAAGCAAAGTCTTTTCCTCATTGAATTGCAGCACAATGGGCAACCAACGATTTAGCAGAAAACGAGGTTGTTTACTCCTCAATATCAATTATTGTTTTTGTTTGTTTTGCAATTTTTTTTTACCTATCCGTTTTTTTCTTTTCGTGTCTGAAATTTGATATAGGCATGAAGAGAAGAGTTGAACAGAAACCTTTTACAAAGAACGAGAATATGAAGAAGATGAAGAAGAAGAATGGTCGATTTGGTAGAGAAGAAAAGCTCAATAGAAGCCCCTCTCCAAGTGTCTCAGGTAAACTCATTCAAACCATAAATGTAATTTAAGTGCTCCTTCGTTGCAAAAAGAATTCGGGGTTATGTAAAGGTTCTTAAAGAATATATATTTATACTCTACTAAATTGTAAATCCCAGGGGTTAGCTCAATTGGCAAAGGTTGAAATATCTAGAAAGATATTGAGAAAATGATTGTGAAGAAACTCGTAGCTGTGTTACATGAAATACGATAATCAGAGTAATAAAAAGAACCGATTTTTCCTTGTTTGTGTTCTGTTATTTGCCAAAAAATTTCATTTTTTTTAATCTTTTTCTTTTTGGGTGGTGGGTTAATAGCTGATTCCGGAGAAGAAAACTCGGAGATAGAAGAAGTCGAAGCACAAAAGGAACAAGAAGAAGAAGAAGTTTTGAATTATAAGGAGCCAACAATGTATGACAGTTTGTTGGAGTCATTGAGGTAAAAAATATAGTTGCTTGTATCTGCCAAATACTTGTGATGGTGGTTGCTTGAATTGTCAAATGCAGGTTTTATTTGTTGAAGAAAATGAAAAGTTTTGAGTGTTCTGTATTTGATTTTGTTTTTTATGTTAAATTATCGAGCTCTATATTCTTTAAATTAAAGCAAAGTCGACATCTTTGGTACACAAACAAAATTACAACACATAATCCACAACATAAGGTACTTTAGGAAAGGAAGTATTTTCTGATGTGAGGAACTTTTGCATTTCCATTCTCTGTACCTTATCCAACTATTAGGCTTGATAAGCCAGTGAATTAAGATTTGTTGCTGCTTCAAGGCATCATGATTCATGAGGATTGTGTTGTTTATGTATCCTTTTTATGCGTCGAATTGGGTACCTACAAAGTAATAATGGTTTTGCAAATAATTGCTTATGCTCTTTGTAAAACAACAACAAGTATGCATCAATTCAAACTAGTTGAGGCCAATTATATGAATCCACAATATTGATTCCGCTCCATTTACTTAGTTTCTTTGTGATTGTTTTGTTGATTATTAGGACCTTCTTGAAACAATGGATTCTAATGGTTGTGGCATGTGTTGATCATCTCCTTTTTTCATGTATTTTGGAACCATTAAGCTGCTTGTGATTATATCATGAAAATGGTTCGTGAATTGCGTCAATTGTAGGACAAAACGAGAAGAATATAACACAGACTCAGAAGAAAATGAAGATGATGTTGAGCAAGCTCATGGTGCGTCTGATGATGAAAATGAAGGTAAGGCCTTCTGGACTAGTGAGAATTTCTGCATCTTACTCTTAGTTGTGTGAAAGTTATTGCTGATGTTTTATGCTCTTTATTTGCTCTTACATTTCATAATCTTTGAGTTCCTTAAGGTGGTTAAATTCTAAGTTGTTTAGGGCGAGACCAGGACTTTTAACACATATAAGTGAGATTGGAAATGAATGGTCTTTCAGAAATGTCAACTCTATAGCTGATCTTAAATTCTTTTTTGAACAATTAACTCTATAGCTGATCTTATATTCTTCCAATTTTGTGTTTGGAAATAGGCAGTGGTAGTGAGGCTTGTAGACTTAGCGAACCTGGTGCTAGTCTACATGGAGGTGGTCTTGGTAACCCCGTGGGACAGATTGGAGGTCCCGAAACTGACGACGATGATTCGGAGGCCTCTGGTTCAGATGAAGAACAGGAATTGAGAGTCATTGGTCAACCTACCAAAGGGGCTTGTGCTAGCACGAGGTCCGACTAGTTTTAATTGAGTTTGTTGCCTTTTGTTTTATTTCCCTTTCATGCTCCAATAATTGTGTTTGTTCACTTGTTTATGTTTCATGATTTTGTTGGATTAAATTCTCGATATAATGCACATGTCTCTTCCTTTGGGAACAAATCAGAGTACATTGCTTGTGCAAAATTACTGCCAGATTGCTATGAGTTTCAGATTTAAAAAGCTGGGAGAGTGTTTGGTTTTGGTAGTGTCCACTTGCTTTAAATGTTTGGTTGGCTGAAAAAGACTATTGGACAAAAGATATGTTAACACTGTATTATAGTATATGAACATCTACTTATCATAAAAAGTTAATTAGTGGAAATATCTAAATGCTTCATTGAAAATCCATCACAGACAATATGCAGTGAATCATGTGCCATTCTGAATCGGTTGCTTCTTTTACTCTTAAACTGCATTCTTCCACATGAAATGTGCACATTAGGGATGGTTTTGTTGTATCACTTGCTCCTCAAAGTTGTCCTGGTTTGATGGAGAAGATAGGGTAAGAATAATCTAAAGGCAATTGGACTGATCCAGATCCAAAGCTTGTACTAGGTTGATGGTTGAGGAAAGATTTTATAAGTCAGAAGAAGTTATGAAAATTCTTAACCTAGTATGTTCTTTCCATGCATGCAGCTCATTTCACTCTCATTTGGATCACAAGTTATCCAAAGAAGAAGTTGACATGCTACAGAAAAAGAAATGGACTTACAAATGGGTGGTAGCCATGTCAAATTGCAAGTGGAGAGGGACAGGCGAGTGTTTTCTGAAGGTAGCTTTGACCTTTTTTTTTTTGCATATTGCTATGCTTCCTTATTCTATCGTTGATTGCTTCATAGCACTCATACCTGTCTTCGCACTCGGTTGTTGTTGTTCTCCATTCTTTCATCTCTTATATTCTGGGCAGAAGGTCTATTAGGCTATGCTCAAGTAATATGAATTTGGTAAATAAATAAATAGTGGTCTGTGATTTTCCTTACTTCATTGCAGAACTGTTGGAGCAACACATATCTTCGCTGGACCTAACATCCAATTTAGTGGAAAATTTGGCGATAAATCTCTAGAGTATTTTTGGTCCAAATGATTTGGAAGTGCTGTCCTGCTTAAAATCTTCTTGGATTTATTTGTCTATTTTTCAAAAGAAACAGAAAATAGTTCATGGACAATGCGTCCCCAGGGCTTAGTTCAAGTGGCAAACGTTGAAGGACTTGTTACTTAGGTCACATGTTCGAGCCCTGTACCATGCGAATTAAGCGTGGTGTTTAATTGGAGAAGGGTAGAGGGACGGGCCCCTTATCCCAGAGTTTCCATGGCTGCGGTTAGTCCTAAGGGTTGGCCCCAGAGGGATTTCCCGTTCATCCCATAAAAAGGGCTTTTTTCACTTTTAGCCCGTGCCAAAAACTATTTACATTTGGTAGCCGAAAATGTGTATAAATTGTATAATTTTTGTATATAACATACAAAATGTATATGTATACAAAAAATATACAACATATATATATTTTTTCGGCTATTATTTTAAGAGCGGCTATACAGTGTCATTTTCCCCAAAAAAAGTAGTTCATGGACAGTGCTGCTGCCGGAGGTTAATAATTTTTTTTCCCTCTGGTAGGGCTTCCATTTTTTTCTAGGGTTTTTTAGGATTGTGGTATCAATTCTCATTTTGCATCTGCCTTTCTTTAGATCCTTGTCAATTCCAATTATTTGTGTCAAGCTTCAAACTTGAAGGTGCGGTAATACTTAGTGCTTGTCTTGTTACTCTACAGTTCCTTATGAATTTCTTCTTTTAATATCCATTAGTAAACTTGTGTGTGCGTTCTGTTGTTTCTTTTTGGGATAAACAACTTAAGCCTGTTAAGGATATTGACAATCAAGAACTCTCTTTTCTAAAATATTACTCCCTATATTTGTATTGAGTTATATGTGTACTATATTTTTGATGCTTAAAGGATGAGTTTAGGTCATGTTCTGTAGGTGACTTTGTTAGGTTCACAAAGGAATGTCTTTTGTTGCATTGCTGAGTAGAGGCAAACCTTACAATACCTAACTGCACTACTCTATGCTACATCAATAGTCAATACGTTCAACTGTTTTAATTTTATGCTTTGCTTTTCCACAACGATCTTCCTATTCAAGAAGTTGCATAGCTATTCTGCAGGAGCTAGACGGCTTCTTATTTCATGGCTTGAAGCCGACACTATACAAGCATTGGTTAGGTATCTATGAGAAGTCTGGAGGGTCCGATTTTGATTCATCAAAGCAGAGATTATTTTTCTCCCTCTGTAAGTAAAGCCCATCAAGTTTGTTTTGGTCATTCACTCGTATTAGATTTATCAAATGTATGTTGTCTGTGGTTTGATGATTGGTGGATAGAACTATGTGCCTGTTTCTTAGTTATTTTGCAACGACTTGTGGAGGATGTATCAATCGCAGTCCGCAACCCTCAAAGCAGATCATTAGTGCGACTCCAGCACCCGATTTCTTTCAATTTGCCAATCAAAGTGGTCGTATCACTTGTTTCCTGATATTTTGTGGTTCCACATTGATAGTTGTGGTTTAATAACACCATGTATTTTTGTCTGAAGTAGTGCTTCCTTATTAGGTGTTATTTAGTGAAGGTAAAGTAGGGCAATGAATTTGGTTATCAATAAAAGTAGAGTAATGGATTTGAGTTAATCTTGTGGCGAAATTAGAGCAAGAAGAGATCATCAACGGTTTAGAGATGTCCTAGGCTGCATTATCAGCTAATATGTCATTTTGCGGTGAAAATACTTGTGGAGTTGTTATATGTATGTATTTGATTTTGTAAATTTTACACAACTGGAATTGTTCCAAGTGCAATATTTGTATACATGTAACTGGGCACAGTAAAAAGTAAACAAAAATGAAAAATAAAAAAGGATGGAGGAGGGAGAGTGGGGGTGGCTTGGTGGAGGATACAGGATCACCAGATTTGAATCTTCATAACAAACCTCAGTGTGAGCCCATTTTCTGCAGCTTTTGCGGGCAGGTTTGCCAACTATGCGACACTTATGCTTGTGTATTGTAGTAGGCCTGGTGGATTGGTCGAGATGAAGGCAAGCTGGTCCAAATACTATAATTACCCCCCCCCCCCCCCC
>MCJB01049700.1:48285-60409 GCA_002018475.1 Nicotiana obtusifolia
GGGGGTCTTATATCTGTAGTATGCTATACAGGGCTAACCAAACACATGCGTTGTTCTGTAGCCTCAGAACTCTGTTCTTCTCATTTCTATACTCTGTTTCAATATATCAACAGATTTGCTCAAAGCTTCTTCTCTTATTCTAACACCCTGCAGCTCTACTCTATAGTATGGAAATTGTTATAAGTTAAGCTGTGACTAACTTCTTATCAATTTATTCCTTCAGAAAATCGGGGAGGCAGAAATGTTTAAGGAAAAAAATGTTGATTATCTTTCTTCTATAGAGGTAATCTTTGTTTGTATTGTGATAATAGTTTGGAAGGTTATGGTTTGTGCTCTAATCTTTTTTAGTAATGCTCATTACCTTTTTATCAACTAACTGTATAATTACCATTTGAGCAGATTCTGATTGTTGACCATGCAGATGTCATACTGATGCAGGTAGTTTGAAAGTTCATCTATGCCCCTTGGAATGATTTAGTGCATGTCTACATTTTACTATCTTTTGTTCATATTTTTATAATCGCAGAATTGGTCACACGTGAATACAATTGTTGAACAATTAAATCAGATACCTTCCGAGCAGCATGGAACAGATATTATGCGCATTAGGCAGTGGTATGCTCGTAAGCTGCTCCTTTTTTTTTTTTGCCTTATTGCTAACTTCTATTATTATCCATTAAAACATGTTGCAGAGTGATGCTTGTGAGAAAGCACGGGAGAAAGAAAATATATTATTGATATTGATATTCAATACAAGAAGTCCTTATTTATAACCATATTCCACAAAGCACATACTACACTTCTACCAATGTGGGACAAGACTATTATATATACATACTCTATTATATACATATCTATAAAACTAACACTCCCCCTCAGGCCGGTGCATATAAATCATATGTACCGAGCTTGTTACATATATAACCAATACGAGTACCAGTTAGGGACTTGGTGAAAATATCTGCAAGCTGATCATTCGACCTCACAAACTTTGTAGTAATCTCTCCTGAGAGTATCTTTTCTCTTATGAAGTGACAATCAATCTCAATGTGTTTAGTTCTCTCATGGAACACCGGATTTGATGCAATATGAAGGGCGGGTTGATTATCGCACACAAGTTCCATTTGACTGATTTCACTAAATTTCAACTCCTTGAGTAATTGTTTGGTCCATATTAGCTCACATGTTGCCATAGCCATCGCTCGATATTCTGCTTCTGCACTAGAGCGAGCAACTACATTCTATTTCTTACTCTTCCAAGACAACAAATTTCCTCCTACTAACACACAATATCCAGACGTAGAACGTCTATCAGAAGGTGATCCTGTCCAATCAGCATCTGAGTATCCAACAATCTGCTCATGACCTCGATCTTCAAACAGTAGCCCTTTGCCTGGAGCCGATTTTATATACCGAATAATGCGTATAACTGCATCCCAATGACTATCACAGGGAGAATTCATAAACTGACTTACAACACTCACAGGATAAGAAATGTCGGGTCTAGTCACTGTGAGATAATTCAATTTACCAACTAACCGCCTATAGCTTGCAGGATCGCTAAGCGGCTCCCCCTGTCCTGGCAGTAGTCTAGAATTCGGATCCATTGGAGTGTCAACAGGTCTGCAACCTATCATCCCTGTCTCCTCAAGAATGTCTAAAGCATATTTTCGTTGAGAAATAGCAATGCCTGAGCTAGATTGAGCAACCTCAATACCCAGAAAGTACTTTAATTTGCCTAGATCCTTAGTTTGGAAGTGCTGGAATAGATGCTGCTTCAGATTGGTAATACCATCCTGATCATTGCCAGTAATAACAATATCATCAACATAGACTACCAGATAAATGCAGAGACCTGAAGCAGAGTGCCGATAAAACACAGAGTGATCAGCTTCACTACGAATCATGCCAAATTCCTGGATAACCGTGCTGAACTTACCATACCAGGCTCGAGGAGACTGCTTTTGACCATAAAGTGACCGACGCAAGCGACATACAAGGTGACGAGACTCCCCCTGAGCAACAAAACCAGGTGGTTGCTCCATATAAACTTCATCCTCAAGATCACCGTGAAGAAACGCATTCTTAATATCCAGCTGATAGAGAGGCCAATGACGAACCGCAGCCATGGATAGAAAAAGGCGAACTGATGCCACTTTTGCCACGGGAGAGAAAGTATCACTGTAATCGAGCCCAAATATCTGAGTATATCCCTTGGCAACAAGACGGTCCTTAAGTCGATCAACCTGGCCATCAGGACCAACTTTGACTGCAAACACCCAACGACAACCAACATTAGATTTACCTGAAGGAAGATGAACAAGCTCCCAAGTACCGCTAGTATGTAAAGCAAACATCTCGTCACTCATAGCCTGTCGCCAACCCGGATGAGACAACGCTTCACCTGTAGACTTAGGAATGGAAACCGAGGACAAAGCAGATATAAAAGCATAATGGGGAGATGACAGACGATGATAACTTACACCAACATAATGAGGATTAGGGTTAAGTGTGGTCCGTATACCTTTCCGAAGTGCAATCGGTGTACTAGGAAGAGACAAGTTCGCAGTAGGAGCAGGGACAGGTGCAGGACGGGAACCAGTGGGGCCTGATGTAGTGCGTGGACGACGATGATAAGTCAAGAGTGGTGGAACAACACTAGGCTCATCATCGGTTGGTATGAGTGAAACTTCTGTGGTCGAAGGTGGAGAAGGAGATATAGTAAACTCCTCAGAGGTAGGGATAGGTAAGACGTCAGATATATCAAGGTGGTCAGCAGAGGTAAAGAAGGGTTTAGACTCAAAGAATGTGACGTCAGCTGACATAAGGTTCCTACGAAGATCAGGGGAATAACAACGATATCCCTTCTGAACACGAGAATAACCAAGGAAGACACACTTGAAAGCACGAGGAGCTAACTTATCTTTCCCAAGTGCTAAGTTATGAACAAAACATGTGCTCCCAAAAACACGAGGTGGAAGAGAGTATAAAGGTGACTGGGGAACAATACTGAATGAGGAACCTGATCCTTGATGGAAGATGAAGGCATCCGATTAATCAAATAACAAGATGTGAGAACTGCATCGCCCCAGAAACGCAGTGGAACACGAGATTCAATTAGAAGTGTGCGAGCAGTCTCAATAAAATGCCTATTCTTTCTCTCTGCAACCCCATTTTGCTGAGGGGTATAAGGACAAGATGTCTGATGAATAATTCTTTGAGAAGTCATAAACTGCTGAAACTGAGAAGATAAATATTCTAAGGCATTATCACTTCGAAAAACGCGAATAGAAACACCAAATTGGTTTTTGATTTCAGCACAGAAACTCTGGAATATAGAAAATAATTCAGAACGATCTTTCATTAAGAAAAGCCAAGTACACCTTGAATAATCATCAATAAAACTTACAAAATAACGAAATCCCAAGGTTGTACTGACTCTACGGACCCCATATATCAGAATGAACTAAGGAGAAAATAGATTCTGCATGACTCTCAACACTACGTGGAAAGGAAGCTCGAGTATGTTTCCCAAGCTGACACGACTCACAATCTAATTTAGACAAACTAGATAAACTAGGTACCATCTTCTGAAGTTTGGATACACTCGGATGTCCTAAACGTTTGTGGATTAAGTCTGGAGGATCTGTAACTAGACATGTTGTGGAAGGACTGAGTGAGTTAAGGTAGTAAAGGCCTTCTGATTCACGTCCTGTACCAATCGTCTGTCCCGTACTGCGGTCCTGCATAATAAAAGAATCGTCAATAAAATATATACCACAATGGAGTGCACGAGTTAAACGACTAACAGATGCAATACTAAAAGGACAGCCAGGAACATAAAGAACGGAATCTAGGGTGATAGAAGGCAAGGGATGAGCTTGTCCAACTCCTTTGGCCTTAGTTTGACAGCCATTGGCTAAAGTAACAGTGGGAAGAGACTGTGAATGTACAATATTTGATAAAAGTGACATATTACCAAAGATGTGATCAGAGGCGCCTGAGTCCATGACCCATGGCCCAAGAGTAGTAGACTGGGAAACACACGCAAAAGAATTACCAGCAATTGAAGTATTAGTCTGAGCAATTGAGGCTACTTGTGGAGATGTCTGCTTACTTGCGCGATACTGGAGGAGCTCATTATATTCTTCTTTAGATAACGAAACTCCCTGGTTACCTGTAGTCTTGGTCTAAGCAATGTGAGCATTTTTGGATGGACGACCATGTAAGGAATAGCACATTTCACGAGTGTGTCCAAGTTTGTGACAATAAGAACACTTGGGTCTAGATCTTCCAAAACAACCTCCTCCTCGTCTATTCTCCATAGTTTGAGACGCTAGAACATCCACTGTTTGGGATGCGAGAACAGAGGAATCAAGTATTTGTGGTGAGGTCACTAGGTGACTTGGTGCTGCAGCAAGGCGAAGTAATCTAGAGAATACTTCATCAACTGTGGGGACAGTCGGACTAGTCAAAATTTGATCGCGTACTGAATCAAGATCATTAGGAAGTCCAGTGAGAGTAAGAACTAGAAACATCTTCTGTCGCTGCTCTTGTTGTTTCTCGACACTAGCAGAGACTGGCATCAACTTCTCAAATTCCTCCATGACTGCCTGTACTTGACCCAAGTAAGTAGACATATCTAATTCCTGCTTTTTTAAGTTTGTCATCTGCGATATCACATCATAGAAGCGAGATATGTCATTAGTGTATAAGGTACGAGCCTTTGCCCAAACCAAATAACATGTCTGGAATGGACGAAATAAGGGCATCAACTTGGAATCAATAGATCGCCACAAGATGCTACATAATTGAGCATCAACCTTTGCCCAAAGTGCTATCGCCTTTTCATCTCCTTCACTAGATTGTTTGATTAGATGATCATGAACACCTTTACCTTTACACCACAACTCGACAGATGAAGCCCAAGCTAAATAGTTTGAACTTCCCATTAAGGGCTCCGAGGTAATCATAGCGCCACTAGAGCTTCCAAAACTCATATTTCTAGGCCCAAAAACATCATATCCGAAAGACATTGTTGCAAATAAGAGAAGGAATCAAGCTGTAACTCACTGAAAACAGAGTAAAAAGACTACTGGAGCTACTGGAATTTTACTGTAGCTGCTGGATTTTTACTGTAGCTGCCGGAGAAAACTCAAAGTGGTTGAAATAAAACGAAAAAAGCAGGGGTAGGATCGGAATTACCAGGCGACCCAACTACTCTGAAGGAACTTTTTCAAAAAGTGGCCGGAACTAGCCGTACGCGCCGGCGCGTGAGTGCGCGTGAACTCACGCGCGTAAGCTTCTGGTGGCGCGTGAAGCAGTGGCTGCCGGAGTTTTTCGCTGGGGTTTGGTCGCCGGACACTGACGACTCCTGTGGTAGTGTTGGATTTTGCACAACACTGACAGAAACAAGGCAGACGCAAATAGCTTTGAAATAGGTCGCCGAAAAAAGACTTCCGGTGACTGATTCCTCTTCCCGGAGTCGCTGGAATTTATGCACAGCGATAAAACTCTCATGATAGCTCTGATACCATGTGAGAAAGCACGGGAGAAAGAAAATATATCATTGATGTTTTTATTCAATACAAGAAGTCCTTATTTATAACTATATTCTACAAGCACATACTACACTTCTACCAATGTGGGACAAGACTCTATTATATACATACTCTATTATATACATATCTATAAAACTAACAGTTTGGATTTTCAACTTGATTTTTGAAATCTTGTTTAGTCTCTTTAGGCTTGTCCCAATGGGTTGAAGATTTCCAAGTCTCTTTCCCTTGCTCCGTGAAGAAGTAGTGCTCTTGGACTTGTAGCTTTTCTCACCCTTAAGCCCCTTTTTAACTCTCAAAGCTGCTTGGTTAGCATCCTTTAAGTAAACATACTTGTGCAATCTCATAGGAGAAGAAATTTCCTTGTTCAACCTCGCAAGGAATCTTGGAACAATAAAGTCCTCTCTATCATGAAAGTTGGCTCACAACCTTGTCTTCTCAAACTCTTCAAAGAATTCATCAAACATTTTTACTACCTTGCCTCAAAGTGTAGAATTTTGAAAGAATGTCTTGTTGGAAGTAATTCGGTATAAACCTTTTCTTCATGACACCTTTCATTTCATCCCAAGCAGGATTGTGAAAAGCGAGCGCTTCCTCTCTTAAAGCGAGAAGCGAGGCGAGGTGAGCCTTTGAACGCTTCTGTTAGCTGAAGCGTATCGGGTATGCAAAAGCGGTCACTTCCCATTAAAAAGCGAGAAGCGATGATGCGAAGCGATGCGTAAGAAGCAAGCGCTTCTCTGTATTATAGGGCTGCCGACCTATTTAATTAAAAAAGCTGTTCTTTTCTTAAAACATCATCGACCAGCAGCAACAGAGAAAGAAAGAGGCGACCTAGGGTTCAAGTTTTATACACTTTTCAACTTCAAGATCATCAAGTTTGGTCTAGGTATGTGATTTCTTCTTCCTCCTCTTGCTTTTCTTTCACTGTTTCGGCATCCAAATAGCAACGAAATGCTACGAATTCTTTTTTTTCCCTTCAGTTCTTCTTTCTCATTCTTTTCCTCTTCTTCTTCTTCTTCTTCATTTTCTTGCACTGTTTTTTCATTTGAAAAGCTGCCCATTTTTTACTGGAATGGGATACTGCCCCTTCTTCTTACTGAAAAGAAGCAGCTACTTTGTCCCTAGTTGATGAAGAAGAAGAAGTTGAAGAAGATGACGAGCAATATAATAATGATAGTGGAATACAAGAATTTGACAATCTTGTAGAAGAATAGGATGCTCATTTTGTGCTTTAATTGATGCTACTCTTTAGTTTTTACATTGAATTATTGAACATTTGCTTACAGTTACATGTGTTGTCTATGCAGTATTTATTTTAATATTTTTTTTAAAATTCTGCTTCACTTCAAAAAAGCGAACGCTTTGCTTCTCGCTTCTCGCTTTAAGCGAAAAAGGCTTGTTGCTTTTCTCCGCTTCACGCTCTTCACAACACTAATCCCAAGTAGTAATAGGATCAAGTAGTCGTTTGTTCCCTTTGTCTCTTGTAAGATTCCCACCAAGTAGAGGCAAATCCCTCAAATTGGGTGATGACATACTTGATCTTTATGGCGTTAGGCACATTCTTAACTTGGAAGATGCTTTCATTCTTGATTACCCAATCCAAGTATTCTTTCGGGTCACTACTTCCTTTGAAAGGTGGAAGAGTGATCTTGATGGTGTTCAACCTTCTTTCATGCTCATCATGGTTGTATCTTGGTTGTCGATAACCTTGCCAAGCTTGTTGCCTCATTGCATTTTGAGCATGATCTTCTTCTTCCTCAAGATTGATGTGCTATTCTTGTGGTGGTTGGCGATTTTGTGGATTGACCCTCCTTTGTTGCCTTTGGGGTTAGATTTTGATGGAATGGAATCCCTCTTTGTGCATAAGTAGCTTGAGCATGGATCCCTTGTTGCATTAGATTAGGATCCAAAGGAGTAGAAGGAATTGATGGAGAAGCACTAGTTCCAACACCTTGTTGATGTGGGAGAGTTCCACTCATCAAGGAGTTCACTTTTTCCTCTTGACCTTGCATCCTATTCTCCATGTTTGTGAACCTTCCATCAATCATATCAAATCTCTTCATTATGGCATCATATTTTTTCCATGTTGGAAAATCCCTCGCCCGTATTGAACTTTCCTACAAAATGAACAAACAAGTTAGTGATAAAAGTCCTCACCAACTCGCTCCCTTAGTGTATACACTCAAGTTGTATGTTACTTAATCACTATGTTTCACTCTTGAAAATTGGCTTTTGATTCTCTCTTTTAATCTCATTCGCTCTATAGCCTTTTTCCACTCAAAAGGTAAAACTCAAAATTGCCTCCAAACTAGTACCCAAGACTTTTCAACAAGTCCCTTCCGTCTTCGGGATGGAGTGGAATTGATGTTAACAAGATCGAGCAATTTAAGCAAATTTGGACTTGAGCCAAGAAAATTCACAACGAAATAAAAGAGAAAAGCACAAAGAAATTAGCACGAAAAAAAGTATAGAAATGACATCAAGAAACTAGATTAACACTTAATATGGACTAATACTAAGATAATCTAATCAAGTTATTGAGAAGAAGGAAAAAAAAATTAATTGGTGTAGACTCTTCCAGCAGCCAACTTTTCTTTTCCAACAAACCAATTTGATATCCAAAACAATGGATAACAAATATGTGGGACTTTTAAGCTACGCAGTTCGGCTCCAAAAGTTCATATAGTAGGGAGTTCGATTTTTCATTTATTTATACCAAATCAAAGTTGTAATCATGATTTGAGCTTCAACAAGTAAAACCCACTTGATTCAGTCACCAAATATTCAACAACTTGGGTTTTTCATTCTAGGATTTTGAAAATTTTAACTTCCAGTAGCTTGACAATGGTGGATTACCAATATCTTCTTCAATTTTTGTCTTCAATCAGTACATGATGGAATCAAATAAGTTGGATAATCTTCTTCCATCTCCAATTGATACTTAAATCTTTGAATACCTCAACAGAATGCCAAATGGGGTGTTGGAATAGTAAAGTGGAAATAGGATTAAGGATTTCGAATTCCTTTTTTTTTTTCTTTCCTTTTTAAACTAAAACCAAAGAATTATAAGAATAATTCTTTAGCCTAGGCTCTGATTACCAGATGATAACAACCAAAATGCAAGAACAAGAAGTGAAACTTAAAAAGCAATAAAGAAAGGGAAGCAAGACACAAATGTTGATGAGATATTAGCAATAACTAGAATTAAATTCTAATCACCCCTAATACAATCAACAAAGCACCTACACTAATAGAATTCTCAAGAGGAAGACAAACCTCTTGCAAATTCTAGGGCTAGTTCAAAGACAACCACAAGTCTACCTTCAAGCTTACAAAATACATAGCAATATTTAATATATCTAAGAAAATGAAAGATGACCTAATATTTTCTATTTATACGAAGGTCTACATGATGACTAAAAAGACCCTTATGTGCTTGGGCTCTCCACTTGTAATTGGGCCGAACTTGGGCCACCATCTTTGAATACCATTTGGATAAAATTGTAGACTCTATTAGGCTTTTCCAATAGATCATTCAAATCTTCCAACTTCATCAAATGCATCTCAATAATTTGAAGGTCCTTGGCTTGATTCCCAGTGAACGGTCTTGAAGGCATAGGCATAATGTGATCACAACTTAAGATTCTGCATAGTGCTGGAGAAGTAATTTTTTTTCTACTGACTGCTTGTTGGCTGGTTTTTGCAATTTGCAGTACATATGGTGAGCCAATTCCGGTGAAAGAACTTGCGGAACGCGTTGCTAGTTATGTGCATTTATGCACACTGTATTGGTGGCTCAGGTTTGTTGGATTATGTACAGCGGTTTATATATTGAAGATTTTTCTGTTTAATTGCTTTCTATATGTGTGAAACTTAGCAAAGAAACAAATAAAGGAAAAAATTGCTTTATATGTGAAATTTTTGGTGTACAACTTGCTACAGGCCTTTCGGATGTGGGGTAATACTTGGAGGGTATGATAGAGATGGACCTCAACTATACCTGGTTGAGCCTTCTGGTGTCTCATACGTGAGTTGAATCCTTCTTTCAATTGCAAGAGATGTTTTCCCACTGGACTCTGCTCTTAAATTCCCATATTCTTTGGTGTGATCTGGTCCTGTAACATTTGATTTATTTACGATGTGAATATATTTCGGCATTTGTTGTAGAGGTACTTTGGTGCTGCTATTGGAAAGGGCAGACAATCTGCTAAAACGTAAGTGTAGTTCTCTTCTCAATATCCTAAATTCCAGATTCAAATGGTCATTTATGTCTTGTCATGACAGATGAAATCTGCATTGACTGTCCACTAACTCAAGATTAAATTACTAATAACTCAAAAATTAAAATTATTTTTTGTAAAGTAGGATGTGTAGTATGATAATCCTAGATTTAAACACAAAACACTAGAGCACAGAGATATTTTTCCTACAATGCAGTTTTTTAGGACCCTTTGCCCTTTTTCTAACTTACCAGCCAGCTAAAGTCTGGGAACATAAATCCCGTACATTGTGGTTGTTGGGTTTTTATAGGTCCGTGGTTTTCAAAGTAAAATTAGAAATCAGCATATTATTGTCAATGACAGCTCATATCCAAATTCCAAACTATTTTTATCAGTAAGACAATTTTGGGTTAAATTGTTTGGGAGTATTTTGGTAAAAGGTGAGTTATACCAAAAGTTAGCTATCTAGAACTTGATCGCAATGGGATTTGACTTTTACAAACAAATTGGGTGCATTGAATTGTCAACTGCTACATCAAGGACAAGTCGGTTGTCATATTATTCTTCTCTGCAGCATGGAAGTTTGAGAAAGTGATTTGCCCTCCGAACATATTGGCATGGCACCATAAGTTTTTCACCTGGTCGCTTAAGTAAACAACACATACCTCCTCTCCTCTTTAAAGAAAAAACAAGATTAGAAGTGTTCGTCTGCCTTATCCAAAAAAAAAAAAAAAAGATTAGCAGTATTTGCATGCATAAAAGACATGCATGGTCAGTCCTAAGGGGATGCGAGTAACAACTCAGAGATCTTAGGTTTGAGTCCCAACTACACCAAGTGAAATACTTGGTGTAAATCCATCTATTATAGCCTTGGTGAGCATGATTTCTTTGGCAACCTGTGCTTGTGGACTGGACAGACTGCTAGGTGGATTAGTCCAGGTGTGCACAAGTTAGCTTGAACACTATCAGTATATTGAAAAGGACATACTGGAACACTCTGAAAGGGTGGACTGTTGCTATAACTTTTTTAGAGTTATCAGGTTTTATTAGGTCTGTGAATTACTATTAAAAATTTTAGAGTTATCAGGAACTGTTAGGGTGGGTTTATTCAATTGAGTGTTTCCTTATTTACTAGCATTTTAATAAGTTATTTGTTTGGCTTGCTTTGGGCTAAATTTTCCTTATGCTGATATGACATAATATTAATGTGATATATTCAGAGAAATTGAAAAATTGAAGTTATCAGAGATGACCTGTCGTCAAGGGGTGATTGAGGTGGCCAAAATGTAAGTACTTCTTCCTATTGAGTTTTTCTTTTAAATTTCTTTTTATGAAGTTAGAGGGCTTCTTTCATAAGGCATCAAGAAGATGCAATAACTACAAAAGATATGTCGTAGTTAGCTCCGATACATGAGTGAACTTCCTAAGATCAGGGAGATAATAAAGTCCAAATAATTTTCAGTACTATTTACAGAGGTTAGGGTGCTCCAGCAAGAGGCTAACTGAACATCTAGCTCTCAGGGGAGTATGTAGGAGTTGAGATTCCATCGAAACATCTGCACTTCTCTTTCAATTGGCATGCTAGTTGTACAAAATTTGATCTCTAGAGTCCTGTGATCCATATGAGAGTTATTCTCGGAAATTTTCAACAATTTTAAAGGATTTTCCGCCGATTCGATTGACTACTAGAATTTAATTCTTCAGTGCCTCTCATTGAAATATTTAAGTGTTTGGTGCTATATCGCTATATACTTTTTCCTTCACTGTTTTGACAATATGTTTTGTTTGCAAGCAGAATTTATGGTGTACATGATGAGGCAAAGGACAAGGCATTTGAACTTGAAATGAGTTGGATATGTGACGAGTCCAACCGCCAACATCAGAAGGTA
This sequence comes from Nicotiana obtusifolia, assembly GCA_002018475.1. NCBI lineage: Eukaryota > Viridiplantae > Streptophyta > Magnoliopsida > Solanales > Solanaceae > Nicotiana > Nicotiana obtusifolia. Next base: position 59,956 of record MCJB01049700.1, read on the forward strand.
ACTCGGGATTCTTTTAGAGCTCGTGTTTAATAGATACTTCTATCTTATGTTTAATTTTTCGTCTTACCTGCTCATTTTGTTGTTTCGCTTGTCGGCCAACTTAAAAACAAAAAATAAAATATGATGTCTCAAAGTTTAAGCTGAATCTAACCAATGTACTTTAGACTTGTCTCTATCCAGCATCAATATAGAGAAAATGTTCTGATGCTTACATTTAATTTTGCCAAGCATTTCGGTGAAGTATGATATGTGTGGGGTCCTTATGGTAAAGTAGTATATATCTGAATCCATATATCAGCTTATGCTCACAAGTATTGCTACACCAGTATTCCTTAATGTTTGCTTCATCAATTTTATAGTGACTGGCGTCTTAGGTTAGTAGTTTCACAACAGTCAAGAATTCACATCATCCTTGCTCCATTTGATTGATTATCTTATTATATCCCCCCCCCTC
>MCJB01049700.1:60570-91786 GCA_002018475.1 Nicotiana obtusifolia
CCCCACCACCTGTACCTTCTTTGTGTATTTAATTATGGTGCACCAGTATAATGGGGCATCAGTCTGATACAAAATGTCTAGGTTCATAACTGACGGCCTTGTTTGTAGGTTCCTGATGATATTTTAGAGGAAGCGAAGACTGCAGCTAAAGCTGCCCTTGAAGAGATGGATGCAGATTAATGATCTAAAGAGACTTGGTGCTTTCTTTCTTCTTGCATCTGTTTCTCTTGCTCCTTATTGAATGGTCCCTCTGTGCCATGTTAACTTGATTTGGCACCTGTGCGTTGATTACTGTTGGTGATGAAAGCGATTTACAATTTGTTGTAACTTTGTACTGGAAGCTTTACAGCTGAAGTTCAAAAAAATCGAGAGTATTAGTTTGCATTATAAAACTATGAATTCTGATCTTTGATAGGTTTTATTGTTGTAACCGGGCTTTAGTTTATAAAATAGGTTTAAATGCTCCTGGTTAGAATATACTTCTTTCCCTCTCCTGATATTGCAGATAGAATGTTGTCCTGCCAGAACTATATCATTTTCACTTTTGTACCTACCTTACATATTAGGAATTGTTCCTCTTGTGTGTGAGGGAGTACGTCCATATGTGGCTTAAAAGTTATCTCAATGCGAGTTGAAATTACAAGAAAGCTTCCTGTGTGCATACTTTTGAATAATCAATACAAGACGTTGGTTCCACTAAGGGGAAGGGAAAAGATAGATTGAATTAACATTTTTAGGTGAAGATGGGAAGCACACATCTAGTTACAGTTTTGCTTGGTATGATTTGAAAGTCAGTAATTCTGATATTCAACAAATTCGACTTAATGATTCAAATCAAAATTACCGACTTCATAAAATTTGGTTAAACAAATAACAAACATGGTGCAGACAAAGATAAAAAAATAAAGGAAGATTAGAATGATTCTAGACATAAATTTACATTCTCTGAAAACTTGGCGTTACCGCAGTAAAGTTCTCATTCTCATAATTGTTTGATAACTAGAGTACAAAGGTTCTTATCATTGGAATTTATTGCAATTTATTCTCTCCCAAGTCCCACAGTGAGCAGTACATATTTGATTGAATTTGTGTCTTCAAATGCAAGCCAAAAGAAGAAGTAATAAGAAAAGAACAAGAAAGAGAAACGAAATAGAGGAAAGATAGTAGGAAAGAATACATTGTTTGCCACATCCTTTTAGTGTTATTTAGACCTACAAATTATACTAAAATGACGGACTAAATGAAACTCTTGACACTCCTATATTATACTCCCGAGCGATTTGTCTATCACTACATTTTTTTAGTTTAGACAAATTTGCTGGCTTAATTAATCCAAATTCACGTCGAGTAAGCTCAGTAATTAAAATGCTTCCTACCAAGAGGTTGCCGCTCCTTTTACGAGAAAAAGCTATACAACACAGAAATCTACATAAACAAGGCAAATTATACAATACATACCATTTCCAAATTTTGCACAAGGATGAATGGAACAGCAAAGTTGCAGTAATGGAGTGAATGTGGTTGAGTAATTTTGAGAATAAGACATTTGAACAAGCACTTGCTAGTACATTCAATCTTTGCTTCTTCATCAACACAATCCACTTCACACTCTCCAAAACAACTCTTGAATGAAGCTTTTGCTAAGTTATTTTGGCTTGCAAAAATTAAACAAGCACTATAACCATCACTATAGTCATTCTTCCATTTTTCTTTCTACTTTCGAATGATACACCAAACCAAAAAGGCTTCTCTCTATATATAATTGGAATTTCTTCATGATAAACATAATTAGCTATGTGCACCAAACACTCTTTCAGTCACAATAAATAAAGGTGAATTTACTTTCCTTTAATTTGCAGTTGGATTGGAAAATCAGATTCCAGAGGCTAGGCTGCAACATCATGCTTGTCAGATTGCCCCTTATCTATGTTTCCCCACTTTTAGGTTGAGTTTTACAGAAGAATTAATATCCTTAAATTGGTCAACATGAGAAGAAATTAACACTAGCTGAATAATAAACTGAGAGTAAACTTTAGAATATACAGCAAATTTCAAGTGATCAACTTAAAACACCGAAGCGCTGATGATTTAACTAAAACAGATAGAACGATTATGTTCCTATTCCATATATAAGAGCGTACTGGGTCGAATGCAATCGAGCATACAAGGAAGATCGGGCTCGAGTGTAGTCCAGGGTCAGATTGCTTCAAATCGGAACCAGCATTTCGGGAAGGAAAGCTCGAGGTCGGGCATCATTGGGTTCGGAGTCAGAATAGTCGGAATAAGGCGGTCGAGACCGGTCTGGGTAAAGGCATTTTATGGTAAAGTATCAGTTTCGTGTAACGGAAAGGCCGGAAATCTCGTGATATATAAATATCTCGGCGGGAATCACGGCCCCAATCCTCAGAGACGTTAGGCCAATATTTTTAGGGATAAACCATCCTGTAATTAAGTCTTTTACTATATGTAGAACTCTCCCCTTTCCTATAAAGGGGCATTTAATTTCATTGTACAGAAGAACACACATATTGCTTGCAATACAAATTATCAATATCTGTCTATCTCTTATAAAAGTTATCTATTTTTCATTGCATATTGCTCAATCACAGAAGTTCCATTCAACCTCAACGGTTTGGTTACTCCTTTATTTACTCAAGTCAATTCTTATTCACTGTTATATTTTTCATTGTGTCAAATCTTTTCACGTATCCTTAATACCACGTACAAATTCAATTGTTACTCGTGTTTTGGGGTAAACAGTTTGGCGCCCACCGTGGGGCTAAGGATAATAGTGAACGTTTGATACGATTTCTTGTCACACACAATTTTACGCTTGTTCAGATTACAATATAGTCATGTCGCACTCACTTCCCATCAACAACGAGTTCAACCACCAAGGCAAAAACAACATAATGCACGGTAATGAGGTTCCAATCGACGCCAACTCTCAAATGGCGGTCGACGCTGATCAAACCTCTGACCCGTCGAACAGCGTTCGGGGAGAACACCATTCAAGGATTCAACATAATGAAGGGGACGAGATCAGCCTCAAAGTGATATTCGACATGCTGCAAGCCCAGCAAGCGGCCATAGCTCAATTACAAAGTCGCAGTAAGATTCCGGACAGGGTTGAAGCCATTTCTTCTCAACGGATAGCTCCTCAAAATGAACCGGTCGCAGTACAACCGGACGAAAGCAGTTCGGGAATAAACTCCGGAATCATAAAGATGCTCGAGGAGCTGACTAAGCGAGTCGAGTCGGGTGAAAAAAGGATTGAAGCTAACGACAAGAAAGTAGAAACGTATAATTCGTAGATCAGATCCGAGGAGCGCCCCCGGTGTTGAAAGGCTTGGACTCAAAGAAGTTCGTACAAAAGCCTTTCCCGTCCAGCGCTGCTCCGAAACCCATACCGAAAAAGTTTCGCATGCCGGAAATCCCCAAGTACAATGGGACTTCGGATCCGAATGAACATGTAACGGCGTACACATGCACCATAAAAGGGAACGATCTCGAAGACGATAAATTGAGTCTGTCCTTCTGAAAAAATTCGGAGGGACCCTGTCCAAAGAAGCGATGACGTGGTATCACAATTTACCACCGAACTCCATCGACTCCTTCGCCATGCTCGCAGATACCTTCGTCAAGGCCCATGCAGGTGCCATTAAGGTCGAAACAAGAAAGTCAGATTTGTTCAAAGTCAGGCAAAGAGACAACGAAATGCTGAGAGAGTTTGTGTCGCGCTTTCAAATGGAGCGAATGGATTTACCACCGGTTACCGATGATTGGGCCGTACAGGCCTTTACTCAGGGACTCAATGCCTAAAGCTCAACAGCTTCTCAACAGCTCAAGCAAGGTTTGATCGAATACCCAATTGTCACTTGGGCTGACATACACAACCGGTATCAGTCGAAAATCAGGGTAGAAGATGATCAGCTCGGAGTCCCCTCAAGGTCCGCCTTCCCTATCAGAACTTATGATTGGATTACAAGAGATAATTATCTAGGACCGAGGTCAAACCGAGACAGACACCGACCATACCTAGGCGATCGAAGAGCTATCCCGGGAAGGCAAAAATCCCTGAGACAGGAGAGAAAGAACGATCCCAATCAGAGGTATCGAGGACCGTTGCCGAAAAATAACTCCGAAAGAGTCGCTAATCATCGAGAAGCACCTCGAGTGTCCGAGTACAGCTTTAACATCGATTCAGCAACTCTTGTATCCGCCATCGGTCGCATTAAAGACACTAAATGGCCCCGACCGCTGCAATCGGACCCGGCCAAAAGAGATCCCAACCTAATATGTAAATATCACGGTACACATGGGCACAGAACGGAGGATTGTCGGCAGCTGTTAGAGGAGGTAGCCCGGTTGCTCGAGAACGGGCATCTTCGGGAGTTCTTAAGCAATCGGGCCAAGAACCATTACGAAAACAAAAACAGACCAACAAATCAAGAAGAGCCGCAGCACACAAACAACATGATAATAGAGGGATAGATACACCCCAAGGACCAGTGTTGAAGCGTACTAAAATATCCATCACCCGGAAAAAACATACCCGGGATTACGCAGCAGAGGGGGCCTTATACTTCAGCGATAAAGATACCGAAGGTATTACACAACCCCATAATGATGCGTTGGTGATATCGATGCTGGTGAACAAAACTCGGGTGAAGCGTGTACTTATCGATCCCGGAAGCTCAGCTAATATAATTCGGCCTTGGGTCATCGAACAACTAGGATTATCAAACCAGATTATCTCCGAAGTTCGGGTCCTCAACGGTTTTAACATGGCTTCAGAAACAACCAAAGGTGAGATAACACTGATGGTGAACATCGCTGGTACTGTCCGGGCGACAAGATTCTGCGTGATCGAGGGCGATATGAGATACAACGCCTTGCTCGAGAAGCCTTGGATCCACGACATCGGAGCCGTACCTTCAACATTGCATCAAATGCTGAAATTCCAATCGACTGATGGGGTCGTCACCGTTTATGGAGAACAGCATGCTGCGAAGGAGATGTTCGCAGTGGAAGAGGCAGCGTCGAAGCCGACCACTCTTTCCCAAAAGACCCAATAGCAATCAGAGAGGCCACCCTCGACAAACGAGGGTGAATAGGATCAACTTGATTTCGATAATTACGGGATCCCCCGATCATTTGTTTCCCTCGGCGAGTCCGACGCAACCAAATCAACAGTCGAAGAGCTCGAACAAATTTCAATCCACAGCGATGCACCCGATCGAAAGGTATACTTGGGCTCGGGCTTAAACTCCGAGCTCAGGGCAAAATTAATTAACTTACTTTTAGCTAACGAAGATTCTTTTGCTTGGTCCCATCTAGACATGACAGGCATACCACCGAAAATTACAACTCACAAGCTAAGCGTTGACCCAAAATTCCGGCCGATCAAGCAAAAGAGGAGGCCTCAGTCCGAAGCCAAACAAGCCTTCATCAAAGACGAGGTAACTAAACTTTTGAATATAGGATCCATTCGGGAGGTTAAATACCCAGAATGGTTAGCTAATGTAGTCGTAGTTCCTAAGAAGGGAAACAAACTTAGGATGTGTATAGACTATAAGGATCTAAATAAAGCATGCCCCAAAGACTCTTTCCCCTTGCCCAACATCGATCGCATGATCGATGCTACCACTGGCCACGAGACTTTTAGTTTTCTCGATGCCTACTCCGGGTATAACCAGATACAAATGGATAAGGATGATCAAGAAAAAACATCCTTCATCACTAAGTATGGCACCTATTGCTATAATGTGATGCCTTTCGGGCTTAAAAACGCAGGGGCTACTTACCAACGCCTAGTAAATAAGATGTTCGAAAAATAACTAGGTGTAACAATGGAAATTTATATCGATGACATGTTGGTTAAGTCTCTGCGAGCAGATGACCATTTAAGTCATTTGCAGGAAACATTCGACGTCCTGAAAAGATACAACATGAAGTTGAATCCGGAGAAGTGTACATTCGGAGTAGGCTCAGGGAAATTCCTTGGCTTTATGGTCTCGAACCGGGTAATAGAAATCAACCCCGATAAAATCAAGGCCATCGAAGACATAATGGTCGTCGACAGCGTCAAGGCTGTGCAGAAATTGACTGGCCGGATAGCAGCATTAGGTCGATTCATATCGAGGTCGTCCGACAGAAGCCATCAGTTCTTCAACCTGCTAAAGAAAAAGAACGAATTCTCATGGGGACCGGAATGCCAACACACTTTGGAAGAACTTAAAAGGTACCTCTCTAGCTCGCTTTTATTACATACGCCAAAAGCAGGTGAGCAATTGTACCTTTACCTTGCTGTATCGGAGATAGCAGTAAGCGGGGTCCTGGTTCGGGAAGAACAAGGTACTCAATTTCCCATTTATTACGTCAGTAGAACATTAGGAGAGGCCGAAACTAGGTACCCACACCTAGAAAAGTTAGCACTTGCATTGTTGAGTGCCTCTAGAAAGTTGAAGCCATACTTCCAGTGTCACCCGATATGCGTGGTGCCAACTTACCCACTTAGGAACGTTATGCAAAAACCTGAGCTATCAGGTCGATTGGCCAAGTGGGCCATCGAAATAAGTGGGTACGATATCGAATATCGGCCTCGAACCTCTATCAAGTATCAAGTACTGGCTGATTTTGTCGCCGACTTCACGCCGTCGCTCATCCCCGAGGCCGAGAAAGAACTCATGACCAAGTCGGGGACTCCTTTGGGAGTGTGGACTTTGTTCACAGATGGCGCCTCGAATTCGAAGGGGTCGGGGCTAGGCATCGTACTCAAACCTCCGACCGGGAATATGATTCGACAGTCTATTAAAACTGTAAAGCTGACTAACAATGAAGCCGAATATGGGGCTATGATTGCAGGTTTAGAGTTGGCCAAAAACCTAGGAGCAGAAGTGATCGAGGCCAAATGCGACTCCCTCCTCGTAGTCAACCAAGTAAATAGAACATTCGAGGTCAGAGAAGGGTGTATGCAAAGGTACGCGGACAAACTTCAGGTCACGCTACACAGGTTTAGAGACTGGAATTTACAGCACATACCTCGAGAACAAAATAGTGAAGCCGATGCACTCGCCAATTTAGGCTCGTCGGTCGAGGATGAAGAAATCGACTCTGAAAAGGTTGTGCAGTTACTGAGATCGGTGGTGGAGGAAGGCCATGCCGAAGTCAACTCAACAAGCTTGACCTGGGATTGGAGAAATAAATACGTGGAATATCTTAGTTCAGGCAAGTTGCCATCAGATCCCAAGGAATCAAGGGCGTTACGCACAAAGGCGGCCCGATTCTGTTTGGCCAACGATGGAACTTTATACAGAAGAACATTCGGAGGTCCTCTCGCCATATTCCTTGGACTTAGAGACACCGAGTACATCTTAAAAGAAATACACGAAGGAACCTGCGGCAATCATTTCGGTTCCGATTCGTTGGTTCGAAAAATAATTCGGGCCGGCTATTATTGGAACGACATGGAAAGAGATGCGAATGAGTTTGTACGCAAGTGAAGAAAATGCCAAAGACATGCACCAATGATCTACCAACCCGGAGAGACGTTGCATCCGGTCTTATCGCATGGCCATTTATGAAGTGGGGTATGGATATCGTCGGTCCCCTCCCTCGGGCACCAGGTAAAGCTCAATTTATTCTTTTTATGACTGACTACTTTTCTAAGTGGGTGGAAGCACAGGATTACGAGAAGGTCAGGGAAAAGAAGGTGATCGACTTCATATGGGACCATATTATTTGCCGGTTCGGGATGCCCTCGGAGATCGTATGCGATAATGGCAAACAGTTCGTCGGTAGTAAAATAACAAAGTTCTTCAAAGATAACAAGATTAAGAGGATATTGTCGACTCCGTATCACCCCAGCTGCAATGGTCAAGCTGAGTCAACCAACAAAACCATAATCCAGAACTTGAAGAAAAGGTTAGCCGACGCGAAAGGAAAGTGAAGGGAGATGCTGCCCGAGGTCTTGTGGGCATATCGCACGACCGAGAAAACCAGCATCGGGGCCACCCCGTTCTCCTTAGTATATGGCTCCGAAGCATTGATACCGGTTGAGGTGGGCGAACCGAGCGTCAGGTCCCGATATGCAACCGAAGAGTCAAACCGTGAGGCTATGAACATCAGCCTGGAGCTTTTGGATGGAAAGAGGGAAGCCGCTCTAGTTCGGATGGCGGCATAAAAGCAAAAAATCGAAAGATATTATAACCGGAGAGCCCGTCTCCGATATTTCAACATAGGGGACTTGGTACTTAGAAGTTACACTCAACGCTCGAGACCCCAACGACGGAAAATTAGGACCAAACTGGGAAGGTCCCTATACTGTCCTGAAGGTCACCGAAAAGGGGTCTTAAAAGCTCGGGACTATGGATGGCAAACAACTGCCAAACAATTGGAACGTGAGCCACTTGCAGCGGTATTATTGTTAAGGTAATTCATTTCATCTTTTCCTTTGTTTCGTTTGATACTAACGCTTACAGGTTGGATCGGTCTCGAACCAGAAAACACAAGGCATTAGGACTGAAAGCACGCGTTGCACTCTTTTTCCCTTCGACCGGTTTTGTCCCAAATTGGGTTTTACGGCAAGGTTTTTAATGAGGCAACCAAGAATCGTGCTAACTTAGATCGATCATTCATCGGAGTTCATGAAATTTGGTGCTCGATTTCAATCGACCTCGAACAACCAGAGACTGATCGTTATTTTCGAAATCTTCATTCACTTGCTTCGACTTCAAGGGGACTTTACAAAGATCATTAGGAACCAATGTAAGGGTCAAACGGTCAAAGGAACCGTACCCGAATAGATCGATCTGCCCCTCTTTAAGAAAAGATGTACGAGCATGAGGATATTAATAAAGTCTTTTCAGCATCGATATTGTGCTCCTAAGCCCAAGGGCTTCTTTTATTATCATCGCATTATCAAGAGTTTACATCGGTTAAATATTCACACTAAATTCAAAGAGGAGTAAGACCTAACAAGGCAAACCCCAAAATTGATTACTAGGCCAAGGCCGTATTGAATTAACAAAACTCGAAGGGAAGTAAGACCGACTCAGGCAACCCCAGTCAATAAAAGGCTACGGCCTATCTAAGATAAAATTCGAAGACGATAGGGGCTTGCCAAGGCAAGACCTCAATTCTTTAAAAAGGGGCTAGAGCCAAGTTAAATCATTGAAATTTGAAAGGGACTAAATTTTGCTAAGGCATGGTCCCGATTCCTTGATGGGCCCAGGACGCGCCAAGCTAAAAGGTTCGGGAATGAACAAAGCCTATTAAGGCCACCCCGAACTTGAGATAAGGCTAAGGCCAAGTCGATTAAAGACCGGCTCAGCTCGTTAACCGGCCAGGATATGGACCATATTCGGATTGGTCATAGAAAAGAAATATTTACGGAGAAATTTTACAATCCTAGCTAAGGCAGGAAAGTTGCAAGATATGAAAATTATGGAACAAAGTCAAAACAAAATGGAGTAATCTTATATACGATAAGGAAGTCTTTTTATACATTCAGATTACAAAATGACACTTCATTCTATAAACAACGTCAGTCAGAACCGTCTTCATCTTCCTCGGGGAAAGCCTGCTTCCTAACTTCGGCTTCGATCTTCGTTGCTTCATCAACTTTGGAGGATAGATCGAAACCTCGAGCTTGTAGCTCCTCGAGAACGGAGAGTCGGGTCTGACACTTGGTATATTCAACCAGCATTTTTGATTGCTCCTGGACGGCCTCGGTGTCGGCTTTCTATTGAGCTATTAAATCATCAGCATCGGCCTTGGTGGTAGCAATCTGAGACCTTGTTGCTTGTAGCTCGTTGACCAGAACACCCCGATCCTGGGTGAGCGACTCGACTTGGTGTTGAAGAGACTCGGTGCCTTTGGTCAAAGCTCCGATTTTCTCTTGAGCCTCCGAAACTTGCTCTTCTAAGCGAGCTTAGAGGGCTTCTTTTTCCGAAGTCAGAGTTTCAACCATGGTTTTCCACCCACTGGCTTCGGCTTTAGCTTCATTTGCCTCAAACCGGAGTCGGTCTATCCGGTCGGTCTGCTGCCCCAGCTGGTCGATTACTTTGCTGTGCTCTCTCCGCATGAAATCTAGCTCGGCCCTGAGGAATGATATCTCGCCTTCGAGCTGCTGACGTTGTGCCCGTTCTTGTATCATTCCTTCCCTTATCCGAAGGGACGCCTCATGGTGAAGCACTGAAGGCTGCAAAATATACATGCTAAGACAGTCAGTGGAAATCTAGAAATTTGAGTATCAGATAAAACTAATGAGAAAACATACCTTGTTCGATGCCTGCTGAGCTTCGTTAAATAAGCATGCCCAGTCTACTCCGTTCATTGCAGTTTGGTCCTCGTCAGTCACCAAGCAATGAAGATAGCTGGCCACACCTACCGGAGCACCCAATACTCGAGCATCCTCGGGAACGGTGAACTTTATCACCCTCTTTTGATCAGGTTTGGAGCTCGGAGCTGGAAATCTGTCGACCAATTTGGTACCGACATACACCCCACTTGTCTGGGCGGGGGGACTCCTTCTTGGCACTTCGAGCCTGAAGGTATCAGCCGATGGCACCCCATCAAAAAACTCTTCAAAGGCTCCAGCTGCAACCGGCCCTTTACTCGGTGTATGCGTTCTTGCAGTCTGAGCCTCATTCAGGGTTGCCTCCGAAAAAGGGGGTGAGTTCATCATCTCCGGGAAGTCCGAGATCCCTTGTGTTGTTTCCCCCGCGTCGGCCCGGACCCCGGTCCTCGTCCTCACCTCAAGGTCTTCCCTTTGAGGGATGCAAGCCTCACCGATCGCTGGCTCGGGGACTGTCTGAGGAGGATCGTTATTTGAAGTGTCGTGATCTCTTTCCTCCTCGGAACTATCACTTAGTTGGATGGCCGGATCGGTGACTATGAGTTTGCGAGCCCTCATCTTTTTCCTGCGTTTCCTTTTTTCGGGCTCTGAGGGACCGGGGATTTCTTTTCTCTTTTTCCCTCCTCCTTTCTCCGAGACAGAGGAGGGACCTTCCCCACCGGTGAGTGCCGACCTCAACTCGGGATCCTTCGATAGACCTACACGGAAAGGGAAAAGAAACATTGTGACAACTTCGATTGCTTGAAATGAAAGAGACGAGCGTTGTTGGGCTCACCATGATTTTTGGCCTCCCAAAGGCCTTTAGATATTTCCCGCAAGGCTCGCTCCGAATAGGCCCTTTGAGCCACTACTCTCCCGACCCACTCCTCCAAATGTTGAATTGCGGCCGGCGTTTGGGAAACAGCTGCACCGTACAAAACATATCGATTAAGCACTAGAAGGAAAGCAGTAAATGTTTTTAAGTAAAATGACGCTTACGTTTCAAGTTTCACTTTTCAGGGAACGGCATGTCTTCTGCGGGGATCAAGTCGGAGGTTCTTATTCGGACAAACCGGCTTATCCATCCCCGCTCCTTGTCTTCATCGATGCTCAAGAACGGAGCCTTACTGGCCCGGCGAGCAAGTTTTATTAGTCCCCCTCGGAACATCCGGGGACTGTATAATCGGAGTAGATGGTCAACGGTGAAGGGATGCCCCCCTTCAACCTCACTCACGAAGAAGCGGAAAAGATGAACTATCCGCCAAACGGAGGGATGAACCTGGCCCAGAGTAACATTATATCTTCTACAAAATTCGACGATTATGGGGTCCAAGGATCCCGACGTAAAAGGATAAGTATAGACTCTTAGGTAACCTTCCACATGAGTGGTAATCGACTCATTCGGAGAAGGGACTACCACATCTTTGTCGGTCTATTTGCACTCTGCTTTCACCCTGCCAAGGATTTTGTGGGTGATCGAGCTAATGTACATTGAGACCGGTTCGCCTCGGCCGGGTACTGAAGAAGGCTTCTCGACTTTAAAGTCAGAGCCGATAAAACACTCAACAGGTATAAAGGCTTTCAAAGGAGGTTTCGCGGAGGTTTCCTCGACGTGAACGGGCTCAGCCTCTTCAGCGGGCTGAGAAGGAGAAGATTGTTGCTTCTGTGAAACGGACTTAGAAGTTTTTGCCATTGCAATTGAAGTAATAGTAGCGAAAAGCAAAGGGTTATGATGCACAAGAGAAGTTTTGTGGTGCAAAGATGCAGAGAACTAAAAGCGGTAAATTGTTGAGCAACGTAAAAATATGGAACTTGAAGAATGAAGGAAGTATTTATACTTTTCCAAAAGCGGCGGTTCAGAGCACGAGGTAGGGTAGCATTAAATGGTATTTGCAGGCGTTACATGATTTATCGCCAGCTAGGACACGCAATGATTTTCTTTGGCAACTGTCACGTGAGTCATAGCGCTGCCGTCACCCACTGACGAAATGTTTTCTAAGTTGAGTGATTTGACGCTTTGGACTTCGTGTCATGCTCAATGAATATGCTGTTGTTTGACCTAATCTCGAGAGGTGGCGGTTCATATCGTTTTTTCGTCATTACTCTCCAATAAACGAGGGGACTATCTGTATTGGGTCGGATGCAATCGAGCATACAAGGAAGATCGGGCTCGACTGTAGTCCAGGATCGGATTGCTTCAAATCGGAACCAGCATTTTGGGAAAGAAAGCTCGAGGTTGGGCATCATTGGGTTCGGAGTCAGAGCAGTTGGAATAAGGCGGTCGAGACCGGTCTGGGTAAAGATATTTTATGGTAAAATATCAGTTTCGTGTAACGGAAAGGCCGGAAATCTCGTGATATATAGATATCTCGGCGGGAATCACGGCCCCAATCCTCAGAGACGTTAGGTCAATATTTTTAGGGATAAACCATCCTGTAATTAAGTCTTTTACCATATGTAGAACTCTCCTCTTTCCTATAAAGGGGCATTTAATTTCATTGTACAAGGAACACACATACTACTTGTAATACTAATTATCAATTTCTGTCTATCTTATCTATTTTTTATTGCATATTGCTCCATCACAGAAGTTCCATTCAACCTCAACAGTTTGGTTGCTCCTTTATTTACTTAAGTAAATTCTTATTTACTGTTATATTTTTCATTGTATCAAATCATTTTACGTATCCTTAATAACACGTACAAATTCAATTGTTACTCGTATTTTAGGGTAAACAATTACTAAAAACGAAGGAGAGACAGGAAGCTAAAAAGTACGAAAGAAATTAGAGTGGTTTATTTACATTTTTACTTATAAATTTTGGTTTATACGTCTTCTAAGATCTTAAGAACAAGTAATAAAAAAGAAATTTGCAATGAGCGTGCACTAAAAAGAAAACAGAGTTCGTTGATTATTATATTTATTGCTAGTTAAATTACTCATAACTTTACTTCCTTCGGTCCATAATAAGTGATTTTTCGGCTTTTTTTTTGGTCCGAACTATATAATTTTTTCAAATTTCAAGAATGAATTAATTTTTTTTTCCTACATTGCCTTTGAAGTAAACAGTGTCGGAGTATGTCAATAGGAGTGTTTATTTTCCAATGCAATTGAATTCTTCCATATAATCAGATTGACCTTTTCACTTCTCTAGTAGTCCATAAAGCATCTTTACCCTTCAACTACGGAGTACGTGTTAGTTTAAAACCTGATTATTATTTTTTCTCCTACAATTCATGTTAATTATTTTTGTAAATTAAAAAAAGGAGAGGCAAAATGAGAGGGATGAGTACTCTATGAACAATAAAGTTGAAGACTCAATTCGAAAAGATTGAAGACTTAATAGATAAGCTTGATGATTCGATGAACAGTGCAATTAAAAACTCAATGAAGAGAGTTGATCACTCCCCATGAATGTTGAAGATTCAATAGAAGAGTCAACAAAAATGGCTGGTCAAGATTTAGACTTTAATATTGCAGGCACTGATTTTGATTTAAACAAATTCCCTGAAAGAGGAGAAGGAGCCTTTGAAGAAGAAGAACTACAAAAAGTAGTTAGAATTATGCTGAAAATTTATCATCCCAGATTTTATTAAGCTAATCATATGACTTTTTTTGTTGGTTGGAGTCATCTACTGTCGTTGCTGGTTGGATTATTTAGAAACATTTTGATATAAGAGGATTGTCATAAGAATCATCGTATGTTTATTCATAAGAATGATTTAGCTCAATAACGAATGCCTATATCTGAATCATCAATGAAAATCTCTCAAATTAGATTGAGTTTTAATTAAACTAGAGTACATCTGGTAAAAGAAAATTAAGCAATTAAAATCACTTCATCAACCTTAACCCAATCAAATGGACATAACTTAACCCAAATAATTCATAACTTCTTCTACCAATTCTGGAGGATATTTCAATTGAATCGGAAGCTCGCCTCTCGCTGCTAACATATCTTTACTAAGGTGTGGTATTTTGTACCTGTTAGAACCTTTCTCTCGCATGGTTTCTAACATGCACGATTGCACCGCTAGAAATATATAATTGGACTTCAACGTTGAAAAATCATCATACGACATCTTAACCACAACAACGAGCTCATCAACAGTTTTTGGCTTCTCCTTATGCTGTAAGGACTGGATAACTCGAAAAAACCCTAGGTCTAAAACATTAAGGTTCAGAGAATTCGGTGGTTGATGCATCAACCGTATATCAAATTCATTACTAACCGGGGACGAGCTACCGCAGCTAAAAACATTACTTTTCCTATAAAATTTTTGCTCTTACACGTGCGTAGTGGATTTTCTTCATCCGGTAGCAAATAATAATTCTCACATCTTTGGGTCATATAAAACCATTTTTCATCTATGTGGACAATATTAAACATGTCAATAAATTTCGGTTCATGCGATATGCTTCCACCATCAAGCATCGATATGCAAAGTTGCAATCGGCTTTTTTTGTTTTCGTCTTTTAAATACGGTTTCATAACATTTGAATGTGTCACGGTCCGAAATTTCACAATAGACGTCGTGATGACATCTAATCTCTAAAACTAGGTAAGCTTATTACTAACAACGATTAAGTCAGTTTTAAACAATGATAATTCGAAATAGAGTATAATATGAATAACGAAACAAAAGCGAAATGAGCCTACACGGCTATAATCATAACAATCTCCTAAGATTTGGTAATACAGAGTCATAAACTCTAGTCGAGTACATGGAAAGATCTCAAAGATCAAAATACGGTACTGTTCAAATAACAAGCTGACAGTAAAATGAAACGAAAGAACTCCAAGGGACTGCGACGATCAAGCAGCCCTACCTTGGATCCTCGCGACCAATAAGCTAACTCTGCCTGAGTCCGATATCTCCAATACCTTGCTCTGCACAAAAATATGCAGAAGTGTAGTATGAGTACACTACAGTCGGTACCAGTAAGTTTCAAGACTAACCCCGGTGGAGTAGTGACGAGGTACAAGTCAAGACACTCACTAGAACACATAACCTGTGCATTAAAGAAGTATAAAGCTAATAATGGAAAACAGAAATTGGTAAATAGAAATAATAATCAACATGTGATATATAAACAGTAAAGCAATAAGAACACCGTAAAGTATCGATGAAACCAAATAAGGAACACAAAGAAAAACCAATTAATCAAGCCGTTCTAACACAAGTTTCACAGTGAAATCACTCTGTGATACTTCATATCATAGTCACATGTCATGGGTCTCAACCTACCATCATATGCTCACGCCACCTTATGCCCACATCTCAAAGCACAACCGCACGGACAACTCACGTGCCAATATCTCAATCCGCCCGGTATGATCACAGGCTCACAATCACAATCCGTCCGGAGTGGTCACAGTTCAATACCAATATGAAAACAGATAATACAAGAACACATAGGCATGATTAATAAATGTCAAGTTTCATATTTCTGAGCTAGTATAAGTGGCATGTTATGGTATATGCTTGTGCGAGTGTACTACTGCAGCCAAAGTCAACAAGTAATATCAAAGACATCGAGTAGCTCATCAAAGCAACGCAACAAGTCATATAAGGTGGATGACAATACATCAGGAAAAATCCACCATCACACAAAAATCACCAACACAATGTCCCCAAGCCATCACACATCATCCCTGACATTGCCACCCTTATCTCTCCGATAGCCACCCGTGTCACTCCGCCTTGACAATATCATTAGCCACCCGTATCACTACGATAGCCACCCGTATCACTTCGTATAATAGTCACCCTTATCGCTCCGCTCGGACAATAATATTATAGCCACCCGTATCACTCTGTACATGCCACTCTTATGTCCCGCACAATAATAACAGTGAAATGCCACATTTTTACTCCGCATAACAACAACCAGACCACACCACAATTCACATGTGCTAACATCACAACAACACGACATATCAGCTCGTAAATCATAAGTGCCCATAGGCCACAACCTTTTCAAAGATCCAACAATATTAATATATTCATAACAAATAGCCTAGGGCTCAACACAATGTGTATATAACATCAATAACAACAAAATGAACAGGAAAGTAACTCAACAAGGAACAACACCCCCTTTAAACACAACTTCAATTAGAATAGATTAATAACTTACGATAACCTCAATTCCAATTAATTATTTAAGGATAAACTCGATAGTGAAAGTAATTCCATCAAATGGCACACTTCGGATTCTAGTGTATGAATTAGGCTAACAATGAAGGAGATGTCGCCCACTAGTACTACGTCTAAATGCATGAGAATAACCCGGCAAGAAAAAGGACATCATGTAACAATAATTTGAACTAAGAGTAACTCAACAATAAAAGAAATCACATAATGATAAAAGTGGTAACAACTTCAAATAAAGCATATAAGAGTAAACTCGACAAGTAAAGAATGTGACATGTAATGACTTCAAATAAAGCATATGGTAGTAGACATGACGAATAAAAGATATAAGATGTGCTAATAATTTCAAATAAATTCATTAAAGAGGCCTAAGAGTCTAAACTGGTCAATTTTCACATATAAGCTCGAGTTCGTACTTGTCACCTCGCGTATACGGCTTTCACATAACACAAATAACACAAATGACTCAAATTCTAATGGGTAGTTTTTCCCACACAAAGTTAGGCAAGATACTTACCTCAAAGAAGCCAAATCAATACTCTAAAATGACCCTCTCGTGTGAAACAATCTCCGGACGACTCAAATCTAGCAAAAATAACTTAATATCATAAATAAAAACCATAGGAAAAAATTCTGGATAATAAAGCTTCGATCTTTAATGAAAACTAAAAAGTCCACCGATGTCCAATTGCACACCTCAAAAGAAGTATGAAACGATCGTTTGCAATACTAAAATCCAACTAAGAGTCGGGTCGAATCCACATGGAGCCAAGATGGGAGTTAGAGGTATATATTTTAATGCGTGATTGAATTATCTTGATTTGCACTCCCACAAAAAGGTTTGTATGCTATTTCTAATTTTACACGAAAAATTGCAGAATAAAGAGAGAAGACTAGGATAATTATTTTTTGAGGTTTTTCAAATTGATAAAAAGCCTAGGGTCGTGACTATTACCTATGTGTTTTCCTAATGGAATAAATATCTTAATTCTTGTTTTGTTGATCGGGGTGTATTATAGCTATCAGTTCTCAATTACCTACTCAATACCTCTCGCTCAGAGAGTGGTTTTGCCTAATTTGGCTTTCTCAAGACCAAATGGGTATCATACAAAACAGTTGATAAATGCTCAAGTTGAGTTATTACTATCTCTAGGTTGAACCTTTTAATTGGGTTAATCAATCTCTCGATTGACCCAATTCTTTGTTAGCCAAGTTTTCCTAGACTAAGTCTCTCTTTCTCAAGTGGAAACTAAGTCAAATAAGCATGAATTAATATTTGCAACCATTAATTCCACAAATTAAAGCATGAACTAGGCTAAATAATTAACACCCAATCATAAACAACCACTAAATTAGATACCCATAAGGTTTACACACTAGGGTTGGGTCACAACCCTAGTAAAATCTAGCTACTCATGCTTGGGTTTGAAGAAAAAGAAGATGAAAGACTAATTAAACTCATAATGTAAGCTTAAAATGATAAAATCTATTATAAAATACACCAAAATAAAATGAACTTCCAAAAGAGGCAAAGAGTAACGGCTACAGTAATTGCTGATGTCAAAACTTGACCTAATTTCATGAAACTCTTCTATTTATACAAGTCTCAAAATCTCGGACAAAAATGCAACTTGGGAGGTTCTGCGATCGCACAATTCCATGTGTAGTCCGCAAATTTCTTCAACTTGGTAGGAAGTGGTGTTTTGCGGCTGCACATTTCTGAACTGCGGCAGCGGGCGAGCTTCTGCGGTCCCGCACAATTATGTCTGTGGTCGCAAGCCAATCTTCTGCGCTCTGCACAATTATGTCCGGCCGCAAGGCATTTCTTTTGTGTCTGCACAATTCTTGTGCGGTTCGCAATTCTCAAAGGCCTAGGACTTGGAAATTTGCACACTCTCTGATCTTGGATTCTGGCCCAGCTCTTGCGGCTGCACAATTCATGTGCGGTCCGCAATTTGCATAAATGTCTGCTAGGTTTTTCTTCCTTGTTTGCGGCCGCAGGTGGAATTCTGCGGTCCGCAATTTCCTCTACGGCCACAGAATTCCTTCTGCGGACCGCACATTATGTGCTTCTGTGCCCTTTTGTTGCCTTGTGCTTGGAGTACTCTCTCTTTGAGTCGGATTTTATCTTGGGAGCCTAACTTCCAGCATTCCTACAATTTTGTACAATTTTATCAGTTCGGGGAGCATAATTCAATGCTTTTAAAATAAAACAAAAGTTAAAAGGCGCTAATCAACTCCCCCAAACTTAAGTCTTTGCTTGTCCTCGAGCGTACAATTTAGTTCGCACCTCCAAAAGTTATGGGTCATTTTAGCGAGTCGAAGGTAAGCCATCCACTCCTCAGTTGGGACCAACAATTACCCACACTACTTATGTATTATCAACAAGGTGACCATTCAAATATTTATGCACATATAGTTTTAAAGTGATATTTGAGCATCAAAAGTTGACTTTACTCATCAAGGACTCTTTCTCTATCCTGTAGGTCATTGTGGATTCTAAACTCTTCCCCCTCTACTCTCCAGTTGCCTGGCTCACTTAAGAAATTTGGCACTCAATCCAAAGATTTATGAAAGGTTCACTCATCTCTCTCAAGAGAATGTCGCAAGTACAGCTTCAAATACCATAGGCTTGCCCTTCATGTAGATCTCCACTAATGTAAGCTCACTCGGCTCGAAATCAAGTAGGACTTCTTTCGGGATGTAATGGAGGCTTTTGGATTAGGGTTTTATACAATATGGGTAAGTGGTTACACCTTCCTTAAGCAATCCATCATTCATTTTTTGGCTCACACTTTGCCAATTCCTTGAGGCATATTCTTTTCCTTGGGGAACTAGAGAGACTTAACATCACTCTTTCTTGATCATTACGTTTATATTTCTCCATGTTTGGGATCATTGCCTTTCTTTGAATCCCTTCAACTCTTCTACTTATTCATTTTGTTGCATTTTTCTTTTTGTTCTTTTCTTTCCTTTCCCTTTTCTTCTCATCATTTCTTTTTCTCTTTTTGTGCCTTGATACCTTTTTTAATTTCCTCGTCTCTCCTCCAAACTTATATTTTTAGCCATTTGTTTCACATGAGTGTTAAGAAAAGCTAGGGTACCAACAGAGGGTCACAATAGAACGGGTAAAGGCTTGTAGCATGTTTCTTAAATGAGAGAGGCTAAAGGCTCGAAGAGGTTGACTAGGGATGAAATCATTGGTTGGCAATAGAAAACTCAAACGGGCCAAGGAAAGCCTACAATCACTTCTCAAGCCAAGAAAAACTTAGAATTTCGCCTTGAAACACATTCGAGGCAAGTTCTAAACCTTTCGCACGGGTACTTGGACTAACAACAAAGAAACTCACCTCTCAAGCAACTGGATTGTTAAAGAGGATAGAGTTGAGGGCCACAACGACCACATTCAAGTTTGAAAATCACTATGGTTCAATTAAACCATTCGATGGTTGTCAAAGTCAACACAAGAGTCATAAAGTCACTAACTAGAGCTATTTCTTTCAAAAAACTTATTTTTAACCATAAGCACGTAGTTAAGTGTGTTGGTACCAAATGAAGCACGATTGACTCTTGAGCATGACTCAATTAGGTCTTTTTATTCATTACTAGTACTATCATTACCTAAACACAAAACGGACTCATTCCGTTAAGAAGGTTGTCATGCCATCTATCGTTGGGACGAGTCACTCGGTTCGCACAATAACTACCTTTGGAAAGAATTGTGGAATTAAGAAAACCAAAGGCTTATTATCTACTGAAACATAAAAAGAAGCTACTAAATCAAAAAGAAGCTATTAATTTAAAAAGAAGCTACTAAATTAAACACTAACTAATAAGAAAATAACCATAAAGAAGCTATATATTCAAAAACTATCCAAAGCATAACGAATATACATAATAAGAGAGAAAGAGAAGATATATACATAATGAGAGAAGAAGAAGAAAATAGTATCAAGTTATTACAAACCAAATTTCTCAAAATCATCCAATAAGATCAAATAAACTCCACCTCCCGAATAAAAATAAGCATTGTCCGCAATGCTTAACAAAATAAGAGTAAAGTAAGGGAAAGAGTGAAGAAAAACTCCCTATGGCTCCTTGGACATCTCTATGTCCATAGCAACGTCACCGCCCTTAGTCTCATCCAACTGGATCTCATCATCCTCAACTCTAGGAGTGATTGGATTGGTGAAAATCTGACGCACTGCCTCGGCAGTGTCGGCAGCAAGGTCTGGCTCCTCAGACTGGCCAGCTGGTGCCACCGGCACTGTTGGTGCTGCAGGATCTGGGCCTGAAGGGTGTGGTCATTTAACATGTCAAATGGAATATCTCCGACTGCAACAAGCTAGGTAACCTGTCTCCGGAGCTTGTCCACTGACTTCTTGGAGGCCTGGGACTTTCTCATTTTCTTGACTTCTTTGCCCAGCTGCTCGATGACTGACCCATGTTGTACCAAGGTAGCCATGATGCTGTTCTGGTTCTCTAGGAGCTTCTAACGTTTCTTCCATAGTTGAGGGAACCTGAGGTGCCTGAATAGAAGACTGTGCTGCAATAGTACTGGATAAGTCAGACAACTTTGCAGTGGCTGTCTGCATCCAGTTGTTGAGGCTCGCCAATGTCTGGGAGACTCACAGCGTAGAAGTTGAGCAGTAGGCATGGGTACCGGCTTCAAAGCCGAGGTGGAACCTGTGACCGGAACTGCAGTGGGAACTGAAGATGGTGGTGGAGACATAGCTGCGGCACTAGATGAAGGCTCGGCCGAAGTGGATGGAATATCAACTACCTCAGCAACTACCACTGATTGCTCATCAGACTGGCCTGTGGTGGTAGACGGCTGACCCTTTCTCTTAGGGTTGTGTGCATCCATTAACGAGTACCATAAGAAAGGCTTCTTCGCCCACATCTTTGTATCAAAGTCCTCGGCTCTACCCTCACATCCGTGAGATACTCTTTAATAGTGTTGGGATACGTGTATGACGTGTCAGCTTGATGAGCGATCACAAAGAAGTTGGCCAACATCATGGCACCCACATTGATAGGGTACCCGACCATGATAGAAGCAACTAGAACTGCCCGAGGGATCGAAAGACAGGTCTCATTCTGGCACGGGTCTAGTCTGCCGCATACAAAGGTTTGCCACCCCTTTGCCTCAAAGCTTAGAGTGCTCATGTGAATAGAAACCCTTTCTGTGATCCATGGTGGTGGTGGCCCAGGATCTGCTAGAATGTCTACTAGTCAAGGACGAGCTGCATCCCCAAGTGCACATTTCTCTAAGTACTCTATGGGCTCGACATCATCAAATCTCAAGTATTTGTTCAATGTGTGCTGATCAAATCACACTTTGAGGTTTCTCACTTTCATCACCTTTGTACCTTTCTCTATATGCTCCACATTTGCGTAGAATTCCCGGACAATGTACTCCTTAGCATCCACCATGCTCTAGGTAAACCATATCCACCCTTTGCGTTCTCGAAATTGTCTCAATACTGCAAGGTTATACTTCTCCAGATATTTCAACTGAAACTATAGCTCAAGAGTGAACGACCTCACTGGCCATCATTCAAGGAAACTGGAGAAGGCGGCCAAGCTGACAAACTTGTCCTCCCATACCTCTTTCTTCTTCGACCTTTCAAGGCTGAAAACTGTAGCATCTCCCCTCTGCCGTCATCAGGGATGTCCTGAACTGATGTCTCTGGTGCCTCAGGGACAGGTGTAGTGGAAGGCTCTGAAGCCTGACTAGCACTTTTCGAACCCTCGGAAGTGTTGTATGATGATGATGGCGCATTCCTAAGTTGAGGAAACACAGTTGAAATTGCCGTCCGCACATTTTTCATTGCGGTAGCAGGTTGGGCCTTGCGGACCACACAATTCTCTCTTGCTACTGCAGATGAGGATTGCGGTCCGCACATTTTCTATTGTGGCTGCAAAGCAAAAACCAAAATCATGAAAACTCTCTGATGACAGAGAATTGGCCGATGTGCGGCCGCAACATGTTTTCTGCGGACCACACATTTTGTCTTGCGGCCACACATTAAATCACAAATATACACACTTCTCTAAAGACAGTAGATTATTTGTTTTGCAGCTGCATGGAAATTTTGCAGTTCGCACAATTTTACTTACGGCCGCAAACTCATGCTTGACTAAAGGTTCCCTAGACCCCACTTTTGCGAACAGCACAATTTCTTGGGCGGCCGCAGATTTCTAAAAATTACGAACATGCAGTATTTTTAACTAGGGCTTGCAATTTTTTGCACAAACTTTGACATGGTAACAACATCAAAGCATGAAAATACATTCACCCAGTCCTCAATTAGCAAGTACTAGTTGGCCCACTACAGATTTACCCCCACAAGTATGTACAATTAAACCCAATAGACAAATGGCCTAAAATTTGACTGAAACTCTAAAATATCTAAAAATCAAAAGAAAAAAGATTAACAAGATTGTGAAACATACCAGATGAATGAGTGTGAAGAAATGAGTGATCAACATTTGCTAGACGTGTGGGCAGATGATTTAACAAGAGATTTCAAATTACTACCAGTTGTGTGCTCGGAGAGGGAAAAGGGGAACAGTGGCCCTAGCCTCTATTTATACTTATCGATTGCCCAAGAGAAGTAGAAGTGAGTGCGGCCGCAGAATTTCAATTGCGGTCCGCGCTCTGTTACCTGGGGGCTTAGGTTCCCTTTTGTTCTGCGGTCCGCAGTATTTTTTGTGCAGCCGCAGATTCCTTGTTGCGGACCGCAGATATGTTGTTGCGGTTGCAAATTGACCCTTTTTCTGACGGACCAACTTCAGAGAGTTAGCATTGTTCACATTCCACTTCTGCAGTCTGTAGTATAATTGTGCGGCCGTAGAGCACTTTTGCAATAGCAACTGGAAATGTGCGGTCCGCACAATTCAGCTACGGTCCGCACAATTTTGCACACTTAGCCAGATTTCTATCCACCATTCCTGTAAGGCACACTCATTCCTGCAGCACACTTCAAATCAAGTTAGTACAAAAATGACTCCTAACTACAAAAGAAACAAAAAAAAAAGAAAAAAACACATGGGTTGCTTCCCAAGAACCGCCTGATTTAAGGTTGCGGCACGACGCAGAATACCATCAGTTGAAATGAATCACTGCTATGACGTGGCCATCTCCAACTCTTCCCAAATAGTGCTTCACCCAGTGACCATTGACTCGGAATACCTTATTGTTTTTGTTCTTCAAGTCGAATGCACCAAAGGGTGTCACACCCATAATTTCAAAGGGGCCACTCCATTTTGACTTTAGCTTTCCAGGAAACATCCTGAACCGTGCGTTGGAAAACAATACAAGATCACCCACCTTGAAATCTTTGTTCCAAATGTATTTGTTATGCAGATATTTCATCTTTTCTTTGTACAAGGATGAACTTGCATAAGCATGGTACCGGAACTCATCCAGTTCATTCAAATGTACAACCCTCAAGTTAGCGGCTACATTCCAATCAAGATTCAACTTCTTCAGAGTCCACATGGCTTTGTGCTCAAGTTCCACCAGAAGATGACAAGCTTTGCCGAACGCCAACCAGTATGGCGATATTCCAATAGGTGTTTTGTAAGCCGTCCGATAAGCCCATAATGTATCATCAAGCTTCTTGGACAAATCCGTCAATTTAGCATTCACTATTTGGAAAAAATACTCTTTATCTCCCAGTTAGAAACTTCCACTTGACCGCTTGCTTGTGGATGATAAGGAGTCGTGATTTTATGAGTAACACCATACTTGCTAAGTAAAGTGTCAAAAGCCTTATTGCAAAAATGCGACCCCCATCGCCTATGATAGCCCTCGGAGTACCAAACCTTGTGAAAATATTCTTCTTCAAGAACGCCACCACACTTCTTGCCTCATTGTTGGATAGAGCAATGGGCTCAACCCATTTAGGCACATAATCAATCGTGACCAAGATGTAGGTATTTCCACAAGAACTCACAAAAGGACCCATGAAGTCAATACCCCACACATCAAAGATATCAATCTCCAAAATGGTAGTGAGAGGCATTTCATTCTTCTTCGAGATTCCACCGGCCCGTTGACATTCATCACATCTTTTCACTACATCACTTGCATCCTTGTAAAGAGTGGGCCAATAGAAATTGCAACTTAGCAATTAGGCCGCGTTTTTGCCCCACCATGATGACCATCATATGGTGAAGAATGACAAGCCCATTCGTTCTTCTTCCAGTACACATCTTCTAATCACCCTATTCGTGCAAATCTGGAAAAGGTATAGTTCATCCCAATAATATTCTTGACAATCCCATTTAGACTTCTTCCTTTGGTTTGAAGAGAATTCATCCAGGATGATTCCACACACAAGGAAATTTGCTAGATCCACGAACCATAGCACCTCCTTCATTGAAATAGCCAAGAGTTACTCATCGGGGAATGAGTCATTGATTTCAAGGCCATCATGTGGCCTCCCCTCCTCCTCCAAACGAGACAGGTGGTCCACTACTTGATTTTCACTCCCTTTTCTATCTTAGATGTCAATATCAAACTCTTGCAACAAAATCACCCATCTCATCAACCGAGCTTTGGAATATTTATTTCTCATAAGATAGCAAAGTGCCGCATGATCCGTGTGGATAATAACTTTTGTACCCAAGTACGGACGGAACTTCTCAAATGCAAACACAGTGGCAAGGAGCCCTTTCTCCATAATGGTATAGTTGACTTGGGCATCATTCATGTTCTTACTAGCATAGTACACCAAATGAAAAATCTTATTGATCTGTTGCCCCAAAACAGCCCCAACCACTATGTCACTAGTATCACACATGAGTTCAAAGGGGATACTCCAATTTGGAGCTGTGATGATGGGAGTGGTTGTCAACTTGAACTTTAACAATTCAAAGGCTCTCATGCAATCATCATTGAAGTTAAACTTAGCATCTTTCTCTATAATCTTGCACAACGGATTCACCACCTTAGAGAAATCTTTGATGAACGCCGTAAAACCCCGCGTGGCCTAAAAAACTCCACACACCTTTTTACCGAAGTTGGAGGTGGAAGTTTAGAAATCACCTCAATCTTTGCCTTGTCAACTTCAATTCCATTCTTTGAGATCTTGTCGCCAAGGATAATGCCTTCCTCGGCCATGAAATGACACTTCTCCCAATTGAGCACCAAATTCGTTTCTTCACATTTTGCAACACATTATCTAGATTTGCAAGACAATCATCAAAAGAATTCCCAACCACCGAGAAGTCATCCATGAAAACTTCAAGGTAGTCCTCCCCCATGTCCGTGAACATAGCCATCATACACCTTTGAAAAGTCGCCGGTGCATTACACAAACCAAATGGCATCCGCTTGAAGGCGAAAGTACCATAGGGACATGTAAAGGTTATTTTCTCTTGTTCCTCCGGAGAAATAAGGATTTGGTTTTAGCCGGAATACCCGTCAAGAAAGAAATAGAAAGCACGATCGGCCAACCTATCAAGCATTTGGTCAAGGAAGGGAAGTGGAAAATGATCCTTCCTTGTGACTTTGTTGAGCTTGCGATAGTCCATACACACTCTCCAACCCGTCACCGTTCTTGTAGGAATCAACTAGTTCTTGTCATTGTCACATTGAACTGGAGAAGTGCACGAACTATCGAAATGGGGTAAACAACCTCGGCATCCAACTACTTGATGATTTCCTTTTTGACAACCTCTTGCACAGCCTCATTGAGTCTTCTTTGATGTTCAATAGATGGTTTGGCATCTTCCTCCAAGTTGATCTTGTGCATGCAAAATGCAGGGCTTATTCCCCGATAGCCTTCTTCCTCTTATGTAGTACAACCAATGTAGAATCTACCTGCACGTTAATCAAACAAGAGGATAGAATAACCGGAAAAGTAGAACAAGGGCCAAGAATTCATACTGAAGATGTGGAGGCAACATCTTCAACTCCAAGGTAGGAGGCTTTTCAATGGAAGGCTTTTTCGTAGGAGTTTTCCTATTTTCAAGATCCAAGTATAGTTTCTAGGGTGCATAATTGTACGACCCCATTCCTTGCAAAGAGTTCACACATCCATGAAGCTATCCATCTCGTCATCATCAAAGTTAAGAAAGAAGGCCTCCAGCATATCACCAACATTAATTGTGACACTTGTATCATCAACAACAACATCGGTCACCAAGTCCAGAAAAGAACACACCTCGTGCTATTTGGTTGCCGCATGGACATGCACACATGGAATACCACTTTTTGTTACCCACCCGGAAAGTGAGTTCTCCGGCTTCCACATCACAAAGAGCCTTTCCCGTAGCAAGGAAAGGTCTTCCAAGAATAATCGGCACCTCATAATCAACTTCACAATCAATAATGACAAAATCCGCCGGAAGAATGAATTTATCAACACGAACCAAAACATCTTCAATCACTCCCAAAGGTCTCTTCATTGTACAATCGGCCATTTGCAATCTCATAGATATGGGTTTTGGTTGCCCAATTCCCAATGTCTTGAAAACTGAATAGGGCATCAACTTGATACTTTCCCCAAGATCATAAAGAGCTTTAGCAAACTCGGCACTTCTAATTGTACAAGGAATTGTGAAAGCATCTGGATTTTCAAATTTATGAGCCATTGAGTGCACAATTGCACTCACTTGATGAGTGACCGTGATAGTTTCAAAATTCATTGACCGCTTCTTTGTCACAAGATCGTTCATAAACTTTGCAGAACCGGGCATTTGTTCCAAAGCTTCAACTAATGGCACATTGATTGAGAGACTCTTTATCATTTGAATGAACTTTTTGAATTGATTCCCGCCATTTTGTTTGGAAAGTCTTTGAGGATATGGAGGTGGAGGCTTAGGCAATGGTGCCTTATCCTTTTGCATTACCGGTTCCGATTTGTCAATAACGTGATCCTTAGACGGGTTCACCTCCTTTTGAGTCTCTTCGACACTATCATCAATATCAATCCGAACTTCATCATTTGCCACATCGTTCGAGACCTCTTCTTCTTGTACCACTAGTTCATCATCCACAAGTTGCCTTTGACTTGAGGTGGGTGCACTCTCACCTCTTCCACTTCTTGTAGTCACGGCTATGGCATGCCCCATGTTACTCCCACCCTTTGGGTTCACTACCGTGTCACTTAGTAGTGCCCCCTCAGGACGAGAATTTAGAGCTTGAAAGATTTTCCCCATTTAAACTTCTAAGTTGCGGATCGATATGTTGTGTGATGCAAGTTGGGCATCCGAATCGGCATTCTTTTCCATTATTTGCATCAACATGTTCTCAATATGCCCCATCTCATTGTTTGAGGAACTAGGACCATGAGAAGGATAAGGAGGCGGGTTGTTCGGTTGTTGATACATTGGGGGCCTTTGAAAATTCGACCCCCGATTGCCTTGATTATTGTTCCATCCACCTTGATTGTTACCTCTTCAATTTCCTTGAATATTATTGTTATGCCAATTCCCTTGATTGTTGCCACTATTCCAATTTCCTTGATTGTTTCCGCCATTCCAATTTCCTTTGTTGTGAGAATACCAATTGTCTTGATTGTTTTGAGGCCGCCATTGTTGTTGGCATGGGCCTTGGAAATTGTTTCGTTGTCCTTGAAAGTTGTTCACATATTGCACCTCCTCTTCTTAGTCATTGTAAGAATCATCTTGATCAAAACCACTATCCTCCTACACTAAATTGTCCACTCGATGTTGCACTTGTGGACCCTTGGTTCTCCGTTTGTTCACCACCATGTTCACTCACTCCATGGCATTAACTTGCTTAAGATTTTGCACTTGTTGAAGTTGAGCCTTTGCTAGTTGATTCATGTTGGTAGTCAATTCGGCTATTGCTTGCCCATGGTCATGTAACTCTTTGTGAAGGTGGATCACGTTGGGATCACCTTGTGGAATATTAGCCTGGAATTCCGCCATTGTATCTAGAATCTCACACGCCTCCGCATAAGGCGCAGTCATAAAATTTCCACCGGCAAGTTGATTCACCACACATTGGTTGGTCGTGTTAATCCCACGATAGAAGGTTTGTTGAATTATGTTTTCCGTCATATCGTTTTTGGGACATTCCTTGACCATTATTTTGTATCACTCCCATATCTCGTATAATAGTTCATTGGGCTCTTGCTTGAATGGTAGAATCCCATCCCGAAGTGTAGCCATGTGCCCCAGAGAAAAGAACATAGAAATAAACTTTTTCGCCAATTAATCCCAAGTGTGAATGGAATGGTTCGGCAAACGTTCCAACCAATCTAAAGCTTTCCCCCGTAGAGAGAAGGGAAAAAGCCTTAGCCTCAATGCATCCTCAGAGACATTTGTTTGTTTGCACCCCCAACAAGTTTCCATAAATCCCTTCAGATGTTTGTATGCATTTTGACTTGGAGCACTGGTGAAGAACCCTCCTTGCTCTAACAAAGTGAGCATCATATTGTTTATTTGAAAGTGGCCCGCCCTAATACGAGGAGGGACTATTGCACTTGAATATCCTTCACTGGGTAACACCTAGTGTGGAGCCGCTCGTGGTGGAGGTGGGGGTGGAACGGGCACATTGTCATGAGGCACTTGTCCTCTTCTATTGGCTTGAGGTTCAAGAGGAACCTTATCCACTTGGTCAACCTCAATGTACAAGTGGTGGTCAATTCGGCTATTGCTTGCCCATGGTCAAGCAACTCTTTGTGAAGGTGGATCACGTTAGGATCACCTTGTGGAACATTAGCCTAGGATTGCCACGCCGATGATGCTTCCGCCATTTCATCTCGAATCTCACACGTCTCCGCATAAGGCGTAGTCATAAAATTTCCACCGGCAAGTTGATTCACCACACATTGGTTGGTCGTGTTAATCCCATGATAGAAGGTTTGTTGAATCATTTTTTCCGTCATATCATTGTTGGGACATTCCTTCACCATTGTTCTATATCGCTCCCATATCTTGTGTAGTGGTTCATTGGGCTCTTGCTTGAATGCTAGAATCTCATCCCAAACTGTAGCCATGTGCCCTGAGAAAAGAACTTAGAAATAAACTTTTCCGCCAATTCATCCCAAGTATGAATGGAATGATTCGGCAAACGTTCCAACCAATTTTCATCGTAGAGAGAAGGGAAAAAGCCTTAGCCTCAACGCATCCTCGGAGACATTTGTTTGTTTGCTCCCCCAAGAAGTGTCCACAAACCCCTTCAAATGTTTATATGCATTTTGACTTGGAGCACCGGTGAAGAACCCTCGTTGCTCTAACAAAGTGACCATCACATTAGTTATTTGAAAGTTGCCTGCCCTAATATGGGGAGGGACTATTGCACTTGCATATCCTTCATTGGGCAACACCCGGTGTGGGGCCGTGGTGGAGGTGGGGGTGGAATGGGCACATTGTCATGAGGCACTCAGTCTCTTCTATTTGCTTGAGGTTCAAGAGGAACCTCATCCACTTGGTCAACCTCAATGTCCAAGTGGTAGTCAATTCGGTTATTGCTTGCCCATGTTCATGCAACTCTTTGTGAAGGTGGATCATGTTGGGATCACCTTGTGGAACATTAGCCCGGGATTGCCATGCCGATGATGTTTCCGCCATTTTATGCAGAATCTCACACGCCTCCGCATAAGGCGTAGTCATAAAATTTCCACCGGCAATTTGATTCACCACACATTGGTTGGTCGTGTTAATCCCGCGATAGAAGGTTTGTTGAATCATGTTTTCCGTCATATCATTGTTAGGACATTCCTTGACCATTGTTATATATCGCTCCCATATCTCGTGTAGTGGTTCTTTGGGCTCTTGCTTGAATGGTAGAATCCCATCCCGAAGTGTAGCCATGTGCCCCGGAGAAAAGAACCTAGAAATAAAATTTTCTGCCAATTCATCCCAAGTGTGAAGTGTGAATGGAATGGTTCGGCAAACATTCTAACCAATCTAAAGATTTCCCCCGTAGAGAGAAGGGAAAAAGCCTTAGCCTCAATACATCCTCGAAGACATTTGTTTGTTTGCTCCCCCAACAAGTGTCCACAAATCCCTTCAAATGTTTGTATGCATTTTGACTTGGAGCACCGGTGAAGAACCCTCGTCGCTCTAACAAAGTGAGCATCACATTAGTTATTTGAAAGTGGCCCACCCTAATAGGGGGAGGGACTATTGCACTTGCATATCCTTCATTGGGTAACACCCGGTGTGGAGCCGCTCGTGGTGGAGGTGGGGGTGGAACGGGCACATTGTCATGAGGCACTTGGCCTCTTCTATTGGCTTGAGGTTCAAGAGGAACCTCATCCACTTAGTCATCCTCAATGTCCACATTCTCCTAAGCAATATTTTCGAGCTCATTGTTTGCTATGGTTGTACCTATGATTTTTCAAACAATTTAGTAACACGGAGGGAAAAGAAAATACTCAAAAAAACAGATTCAGATATATAGCTAACATTGTTTTTAACTCCCCGGCAACGATGCCAAAAATTGATCGCGTCGAATTGTACACCTCAAAAGAAGTATGAAACGGCCGTTTGTAATAATAAAACCTAATTAAGAGTCGGGGTCGAATCCACATGGAGCTAAGATGGGAGTTAGGGGTATATTTTTTAATGCGCGTGATTGAATTATCTTGATTTGCACTTTCACAAAAAGGTTTGTATGGTATTTCTAATTTTACACTAAAGATTGCAGAATAAAGAGAGAAGGCTAGGATAATTGTTTTGAGGTTTTTCAAATTGATAAAAAGCCTAGGGCTATGACCATTACCTAGG